>JAWDJV010009772.1:0-18286 GCA_033119285.1 Teratosphaeriaceae sp. CCFEE 6253
GATCGCGGTCTCTCGGCCTATGCCGGACACAAGCAGCGGCACTCGATGGAGATGGCCAGCCTGGAGGACGCAATCACGATGCAGGGACTGGCTCCAGACATCAAGGTCGTCGATGTCATGAACGTGGAAGGGCCTTTTTTGTGCTATGGCTACTGAGTTGTCACTCTGCCAGCTGTATTCGGCCCTGTCGACTCTAAACATGTGACCAATAGTGGTTCAGCGCTCACTTGGGAGACCATCCTAAGTCCACAATGGCCGATTGGAGTGCTGAGCCCAGCAGCGAGCAATCAACCAGCACCAGTGGGCCGTGCACTTGAAAGGATCCTGGCCGACCGGCTCAAGGCGTTGTCCGGGTACGTCGCACAATGTTGATAGCCTGCCATTGCATGTCAAAGGTCTCCCAAGGCCAGCTGGTGTTCCAACGTGCAGGGTCTTCCAGATCGGCCAGAAAAGCTTCGCCGACCATTTCGAAGCAGTGCTGCCCCGACGACTGCTCCTTGCTCCGCAGCAGTACAGGCAGCGCGCAGTTCTGCAGCCGAAAGACAAGGTCGCCGACTTGCGTGTCGCCGTGGACGACAAGCACAGATGCTTTATCTGTCAGCGCAAGCTTCATGCCGAATCGTTGCATAGTTCTCAGTGCGGTGAGCAGGTCTGCCTCGGAAACCCGTAATGCCCGTGCGTCTCGGGGTGGGAAGTTCCGCAGAGATTTCTCGGCGTAGTCGCGCAATGTAGGCTCATCACACTGCAGCCTACCGAGCTCTTCGATGAATGACCGTAGCACTTCGTGTTGGTCGTTGTGATAGATAATCTGTGCCAGACACGCGATGTGCTCGTCACCACTAGAGCTCGGAATCGTGAAAGCTGCGGCAGGGTCGGACCACCAGCTCACGATACAGAGTGCTCGGAAAACACGGTGAAGAAGTTTACGAGGGTCTCCACGGACCTGTTTCGCTGATTTTGCTTGCCGCTGACTTCGGGCGAAGTCTTGGGATTGCGATGTCGTGCTCTTTATCCTGTCATGATAGCATCCCCCAACGCTCAGCGCGGTGCCACCGAAGGTGACAGCATTCTGGAAGTCAAGTGTCTCGCGCTGCATAAGAACACAGTGGTGGATCCAGGCCGGAACAGCACAGCTCATGTCGCTCCAATCAAGACTCCATGGCGCTTTTCTCGCTTTACCGACCTGCTGCAATCGTGTCAGGAGTATGAGCGCCGTTTGTCCCTCGGTCACGACCATGTTGACATTGGCCTTGTAGAACACGGTCGTCGTATCCTCGATGTAGTTCGGTGTCGGCACCATGTCAGCTCCGTCCAGTGTCAGGCCAAGCAGCGCATATATCTTATCTCGGGAGTCTGTGGCGCGCGAGTCCTTGCTTAATGGCAAAGCTTCCGAAAGCAACATTCGCGCGACGCCGATCTTGCTCTGTCTTTCTCGTTTCCGAAATCTGAAGACGGCGCTTCAGGACGCCGGTATCAGGCTCGGGGTCCTCCTCCCGGAAGATGCGCTCGAGATGGGCAAGGGAGATAGTCCGGCCTCCAAGCCAGAATTGTACAATCTTGGCCTTGGCTATTTCCTGTATTATCCACACTCGGGTGAAGTAGGGATTGAGATGCAACTGATACAGCGGATCCGCTGGGCGCCTTGTGCTGTTCCCATCAAGTCGAGTCGAGTCTGCAGCGATCGAAGATGGCTTGCCACGGACTCCAAGCCAGGCGACCACATCCTCTGCTGAGGCATAGACTCTGCCAATCTGCGGTAGCTGTTGACCCTTTTCGAGCAGGTTGCCCTGGTCAATGCAAAGAGCGTCAACCCAGACGAGATGTCTGCCTCTCATGCAAAGCTCTTCCAGCGCTGCCGCCAGGTTCGCACCGACCGAGCGAAGCACACCGTTGACCAACACCTGAGTGGTCTCTCCCGAGTCTCCCCAGCAGTACGACAGCGCCGTGTACGCCGGAGGCTGCAGCAGAGAGCCGACGAACAGGGTGCAGCAGAGGCCGTACCCATCCGGATCAATGAAGGCGAGTCTCAAGAACCTGGTCTCAAAACGTCCAGCATCCAGAGGCGTGTACCTTGGAGCACTGATAGGGGCTGCTCGCGGTACGGAAGCATCGGAGGTGACCATGGCTCATGACCGTATACGAGGACTGCAGAGCGCTCGCGTTCGCGGGTCGTTGAAGGAGTCGGCGACCGTGTCGCATGAGAATCAGCATGGGGTAGGCATGGTAGTGCTGAGGTATCCATATGCTATGAAGCCGGCTGTCTGCGCTCAGCCTTGGTGCGGCCTCAAGGCTCGGCTGAGTAGTGGGGCGAGCTTCGCGAGCTAGACATCGCAGTCACAAACAGCGAGAGTGCGCCAAACTCGAATCCAACTTTGACTGACCGAATGTCATGTTCGAAGTGTCTCTTGGCAGCTTGTCATGTCTGTCGACATTGCTTCCGTATCATCGTTCGCTTCCTGCTCACATCTTCTTCCCCGTCGGAATCTGAAACGCCATGACACTCTCACCATGCTTGAACGCCCGATCAATCCTGAAGTACCCCTTCCGATCGAACTGCACGATGTCATCCTCCTTCAGCCCCGCCACGTTGCAGTCCGCTAGCGCCTCAGTCTTCGTCTCCGTATCATGATTCAGAATATCTTCGAGCTTGTCATCCGGGTCCGGCTTGTCCTTCGTGATGAGATAGTCGAAGTCGTACAGCGTGATGGGCACGAAGTCTTGATCTTCAGACAGCCACGTGATCTTCTTGCTCGTCTTCTTGACATCCCCTTGCAAATGCAGCTCCAGCTCCAGGCCCGTGACGGTCCGCTGATCGCTGCCGGCGACGGAGGCGGCCATGTTGATTGGGTTGGAAGAGTACTGCTTCTTGCGCACAATGGCGTTGCCCCAGTTCATCAGCGTGATCTCCTCGTCGTCGGCGAAGGACTGGGCATCGACTTGATCGAGGATGATGTTCTTGCTGTACACGACCTTCTTCGTCCCAAGCTCGGCGTTCTTCGCGTGCAGCTCCTTCTGCTCCGTGCGCGGTGCCTCTGGAGCGCCAGCGACCGTACACTTGACCGAGTCCTGCTTAACCACAGCCGTGTAGCGACAGGCGACGGGGTCGATGTACTTCTTGTTCGTCGCCCAGAAGGAGGTCCAGTCCATAAAGTTGATGTTCTTGCTCGGACCCTGCTTGAGGATGAACTCCTGCAGCGCCGGGATGGTCATGCCACGCCGCCGGATGCCTCGAACAGTGGCCATGCGCGGATCATCCCAGCCCCAGACCATACCCGCGTCGACGAGCTTCGTGAGCTTGCGCTTCGACAGCAATGTCCGGATGAAGTTCATGCGTGAGAAATTCCAGTTGTACACACCGCGCAGATTGAGAGACTGGATGAACCACTGGTACTGCGCGTCACGGTCGTTGTACTCGGTCGTCCTCAGAGCGTGCGTGATACCTTCGACGGAGTCCACGACCGGGCAGGCGAAGTCGTACGTCGGGTAGATCTTCCACGTCGTCCCGGTTCGATGGTGAGGCTCTGGGTTGCATCGGTAGATGACTGGATCCCGCATAGCTCCGTTGTTGCTGCTCATGTCCATCTTGGCGCGGACGAACCACTTCTTGCCCTCCTCGGTGCCTGACTTCATCTCCTCAAAATGCGCCAGACTGTCCTCTACCGACGCATTACGGTGCGAGCTCTCAACACGCTTCTCACGCTCGTCCCGCATCTGCTCCTGTGGCGTGTTGTCTGCGTACGCATGACCATCCTTGATCATCTGCACGCAGCGCTCGTACAGATCTTGGAAGTAGTCACTCGTGTAAGTTACCTGGTCTGGCTTCACGCCCAGCAGTTCGCAGTCCTTCATAATAGAGTCCTGGTACTCTTCCTTCTCCTTTGACGGGTTCGTGTCGTCAAACCTGAGAATCATCTTGCCATTGTACTTCTTGTGGGCGAAGTAGTCGTTGAGCAACGCTGCCTTGGCATGGCCGATGTGTAGGTAGCCTGACGGTTCGGGCGGGAACCTCGTCACCACCCCGTTCTCCGTCCCCTGCAGACCAATGTCGTAGCTGGCGCCCTCATCGGCCACCTTCTCCGCAGGCTTGCTCGGCTGGTCGACTGAAGGGTTCTCCGTCTCGGCGATGAAGTTGAGCCACCGCCACAGATTTGCCAGAGCGCCGCCCTTGATATATCCGAATGCCACTCGGTTACTCCGCAGCGCCTTCCATACCGTCAGATCTGCCTCCGATGCAGAGTACCCTACGATGTAGGAGCGAAGTGTGAGGTGGTTGTCGAGCTCTCCAAGCGGTTGCTGCAGCTTCTTCAAGTCGAGCGGCTCAATGGCCTTCGTGCGCTCTTGCCACTCCTTGATCTGGGATTCGTGATCCATTGTGAAGGTGGGATAGAGATCGATTTGAAAGAATGCATGACTACGAGGACGACATGGATATCGAGAGTTGCAACCTAAGGCACACACCTTGCGGCCTCGTCTCCCTCCCGTCCTGCCTCCGACTTCCCTCAGCTACATACATTTACATGTGTATACACCAGCTCGCGTACGCTGCGCTGGACATCGACGATGCCTACCGAAGCGCATTGGTCATCCGCGCTCGTGAATTAAGTATGTCCAGGACCATACCGCGACGACGCACCCGCAGGATCAATAGATGAGAATCCTCAGCTGTGCCGCCACATGAGCTCGTAGCCATTACAGTAGGGCGACGGCACCATGGAAAGTGTCTCCGGCGCGAAGGCTTCCCAGAGGCCTTCGTCCAGCGGCAAAGATATATACACGCCACTAGACTTCGCCCGCTTCGAGACGCGCTTCCTCCGATTCTTGCCTTTCGGTTCGGTGTCGAGCATACTGCGATGCGAGCTGTCGGCAGCCTCACTGATGGAGCCGCCGCCATATACCGCCCTGTCATACCGCTGGGGCGGACCCGAAGCCAACGTGCTCGTCGAGGTCAACGGGGTGAGAACATCGATATCGGAGACTTTGCACATCGCCCTGCGCGAGCTTTCCAGACGTGGCGTGAAGATCGTCTGGGTTGACAAGCTGTGCATCAACCAGGACGACTCATACGAAAGAGGCCAGCAGGTGCTTCGCATGGGACAGATTTACTCGACAGCCCAGTAGGTAAGGCAGCCTCGACGTCTAAGGCCTGCGTCGTCTGCATCTGATCCTACCGTAGGTAGTGGCTTGGCTCGGTCCGGGAACTGCCACATCCGCGAGGTTCATGCGCTATCTAGCTCAACTTCCATACGTGGCGACGATAGTGGAGGAATGTTTTGACCCTGCGAGCCCTTGGCAGCTGGACGCATTGGAACTGCTTAGGAATCCCTACTTTAAAAGGGTCTGGATCATTCAAGAGATCGCCAAAGGCCACAATGTCGAGGTGTGGTGGGGATCTGAAGCGGTTCCGATCGACTGCTTGTTGGCCTTGGCCCGGACGCAGGTTCGTGACTCTCTCGGTGCGATGGGCGTTTTCCGCATACGAGAAGCGCAGAGCCGAATTGGTGTGCCGCGTATGCTCTTGGCGGAGGCCATGCTATCGACCCACCATTTCGAGGCGACTGATCCTCGGGACAAGATCTACGCGCTGCTGGGTATGACTCTCGACGGCGCAGACGTGCTGCCATGGCCAAGTTACACCGACCAACCCCGCGAGGTCTTCCGCCGGACAACGGAGGTCATGATCGCGAGAGAGGGTCTCACCGCGATGATGCTTCTTGCACGAGGTAGAGGAGCTTCGAAGAACAGCCCTACGTGGTTACCAGACTGGACTACACTACCACCTACGCTACCAGACTGGATCACGAACAGCATCTCGCGAGGGCGGGAGACTCTGTCATTCAAGACCAGCATATCCGGCGACTGTCTCACAGTCAGCGGTGTTCAGCTATCGGCATTTGCTGAGGTCAGCGACAGTGTCAGCGCCTCGCAAACCCCGTCAGCACTCCTGTACCGCCGCGAGCTCAATAATGGCGGTCTGTCTAGACACAGAGCATGGGAGACTTCCAGTGCCTTCGACGTGCTCGCGCTCATTTGGGACAACGTCATGAATGTCGAAGGTATTGCCGCATCAGACGAGGATCCGGCCGAGGTCACTACAGAACGAAAGGCTTCGGCCGTCTCTCAGCTTCTTGGCTTGCAAGACGTCTTCGGATCTTCTCTGATCATGAGCTGGGTGAAAGCAACTCGCTCTCTCCCGTTTCGTGGACGCGACGTGCGTCAATGGGCTGCAGACTATCTTTCTTCGTTAAGGGAGCTGGATCCTGACATTGATCATGTGCTGGCTATGGACTACAACAGGCTATATATGAGCGTTGACCGACTCGCCAGTCTACACATGAAGCTGGCCGTCTCGACGACGCATTCCCTCTTGATGGTGCATCGCGACACGCACGTCGACGACCTTGCCTATCGGCTCATCAACTGCCACATACCGATCATCCTGCGGCCTACGGGAACCATCTTCCGATTCGTGGGCGAGGTGTGGGCTCCTGAAAAGCAGGCCGGCTGGATCAACGAGTACCTCCAGAATGCGCAATGGAAAGACATCTTGATCATGTGACGACATCTTGTAGACGATACTTCCCCTGATTGTCAGGGAGCAGGAGGGAGGGAGATATACACCTCCATTTTGAGGTTCTATTGCTCGCAAGTCTCGGCCAACCTAGGTCGCCTAGCGTTACTGCTCCACTGTATATCGACATCGAGCCGCACCGATCAGGCCGGTGAGCTGCAACACCGGCACAATACTAACCACGACCAACAGGGCCGCTGAAGTCACCGATCCAGCACCCGTCTCATACGGTATAAGAGCCGTCTGCAGAATCACCACGACGACGGGCGCCGTTAATTGCGCTGTGCGTATCTGTGGCTGCGGCAATTGCGTACTGGATCTCCTCAGCCCTTATCTCGCTGGGACCAGCGCTGCCTTTCCGCTCCAGCGTTGATCTCGGCGACGCATTCTATGGGCTTTGGGAGGTGCACAGTGTTCAAGCGGCGTGCAGGGGAGCTCGACCTGGCTCCTGACTAGGTTCGCGCTGTGCAGAAGCGATCCATATACCTCATGAAGAAGCATGTATAGTCGTAAGCTCAAATCCACAGTCCCTCTCCTGGATTTGGCGAAGCTCGTCGGTCGATCCGTCGCGCTCGAATGCAGACGTAGAAGGCGAGCTGCCAAACTTCCGTAGCAACAGCTTCTCGATACCGTGCAGCTGCAGCGGCCTCGAGAACACTTCTTGGATGCTCTCCAGCGGCTCGCCTCTGGTCTCGGGCATGTAGAGGGCCAATACGACAAGCGTGCCGAAAGACAACCCGCCGAAGAGGAAGTATGCGCCAAATGCGGACTTAGCGAGTAGAATAGGTGTGATGAGGGCGACGATACCATTGGTGAACTGTAATGAATCAGCTGAGATCTGGCTCGTCCGATCTGCGGGAGGAACTTACGAAGTTCAGTCCTTGAGCCACGGCATTAGACGCCGCCCGCGTGTGACCGGGCTGGATCTCGCTGGCATAGATCTTCCCGACAAAAGCCCAAGTAGCCGCGTACGAGAGCGAGAAGGCGAAGATGGAGATGATGACAACCCATCGTCCCGGCCCATCACGATGCACAGCCCGAGCGGCGTACATGGCTCCCATGAGGAACATAAGGCTGGACAACAGTACCCCGCCGACAATGACGGACGTCCGACGTCCCCACTTGTCCGCGAGTATCGCCGCCGGGATCGAGATGACGACGACGAGGATGCCTGACAGCCCAGACGCGAGGAAGCCTGCTGTGTTCTCCGGTAGGCCAGCCTGTGCGAAAAGGGTCGGAGCGTAGTACGTGATCCCATCGATCCCGCAAAGCTGGACCATGCCGAGGATGAACAGAGCCAGGATCGTGCGACTACGATACTGCCGGGCCCAGATGATCTTCAGCGACTGGAGAAAGCCCATATTCGACTTCGCAGTGTCCTCGTCCCGCACACGCAGAACATCCTTCTCGGCCTCCGCTTGCTGGATTCCAAGCCGCTCGACAGCTGCAGCGGCTTCCTCGTGGCGCCCTCGAAGCACAAGCCAACGAGGCGAGGGCGGGAGGAAGAAGCAGGTGACCACGAGCGCCGCGGCGATGATGGACATCAGAATGAAGGGTAGACGCCACGCCATGGAGAACTGGATCTTGACGGAGCCGTAAGCTGTGAAGTAGCCAGTGCACATGGCCAGGACGCTGAAGAGCTGCGGCATCGATGCCAGGGTACCTCGTCGGGCGCTGGGCGAGATCTCGCAAATGTACCTATGGCATCGTATGTCAGCGCTGCTTGACCACTCGTGACGAGGCTGTAAGACTCACACGTTCATCACACCCAGAAACAGACCCTCGCCGGCGCCCGCAAAGATGCGCCCAGCTATGAACTGAGCAAGCGACAATGCCGAAGCTTGAAGCACGGCGCCGATGGCAAAGGACACACCGCCCGCAGCCACTACAGCTAGGCGCCCGTACTTGTCGGCTGGTGGCCCAGAAAGGAAGGATGGCAGTGCACCGGCGAACATGATCACTGAGACCGTGAATCCGAGCATGCCGGGAGAGATCTCGCCCATGGTCTCCTTGAACTGGGGCATGGTGACTGCGGCGCCGACGCTGCCGGTGTCGTATCTACATAAAGACGGAGTCAGTCAGTCTACTCAGCGGATGTCTGTTCGATGCTGCATGTGCGTACCCATTCAATATGCCGCCAAGCGAGACGGCGAGGGCAGCTGTGGTGTAGCCTGCAGGCTTGAGCCGGTGGAGCAATGCCATTATCGTCGTTCTAATTACTCAGAGAATGATGCTACAGCGATGAGCGAGGAGGAAGTTGCAAGACGTGGAAGAGTGATAAGAGGAGCAGCTTGCACTTGTACCTAGATCATGTCCTACACGGCTCTACTAGGCGACACGGGCCCCATCTTTGATTCAACCGCGCAAGAGCGTGACGCCGCCATGAGGACGCGCACTCTCGGTGACGGGCGTTGACAAGAGGAGGACTGTCTCGTGCAGATCGTTGTCGTCGCGGTGAAAGCGGTGTCTAATTGAATCCCGAGCTCGAGCTCCGATCCACCGGACTTCATTCCAGGTCACTTCCATCACCCATCTACTGATCCATTATACAGGTAGGTGTGTACACATTCGCATTGTACACGCATGACAGTCGCTTGTCCGCGATGCCTAGAAGCCACAGCACGTACCTCGTTGGAATGCACAGCCATCTGCACACAACGACGCAAAGTGCGATGGGGCATCGGAGCTAAACCATCGTTCAGGGTGGCCCCATCATCGTCTCCAGCAGACAGCGGGCGCAGTCATGCCGCATCTCGGACCATCGTGCTCAGCAAGAGCCAGACATTCGCAGCGAGGACATGCCGCTCCTCGCAGCCCAGAATCAACCACCTCATTGCCCTTTTCGCCTCCCGACACCCTCAAAGCAGCCCCGCCTTCTTCAGATCCTCCCAGACCCTCCTCGGCATGACCTGCCCCGCCGCATCCTCCATCTCCTCCACTCCCCCGCCGCCCCTCCTCAACTCGCCCTCAGCCTTGTCCCGCTGCACCTTCTCCCACAACCGCATCGCCTCCTCGATCCCCGTGATCTGACTGAACAACCCCGCCTGCTGCGTGATGCCCAGGCACTTCAGTCCGTGCACGTGTCGCGCCTCCGAGAAGTGCTTGTCGAAGGCCCGGCGGCCCATGTAGACGAAATTGCCGCAGACCTCGCACGGGAATTCCACCCCGAGGCCGTGGAGTTTGAACAGCCAGAAGGGGATGGGTTTTCCGTCCCAGGCCAGCGGCAGCTTGAGCGGGTTGTACAGCTTCTCGTCGCCGTCAGCGTCTTCCGCGTCGGCGTTGGCAGGGGCGTTCATGGCGAGGTCGTCGTCGTCGTAGAGGGCCGCGAGCTCTTGCTGCCGCTCGCGGTCCGTCATGCCGGCTTTGCGCTCGACGTTGACGCGCGTGTCGGAGCGCTCGGTCGTCATGCTCGCGACGAGCTTGTGGACGCGGTGCTCGCGCTCGGCGACCGCGCGCTCTTTCAGGCGGGCCATGGAGGTGGATGGGAGTTTGACGCTGCCGTTGGTCATCTCGACATCGCCGTTCGAGGCACGCTGTTGTCGCGATTCGGCGTTCTTGGTGTGCTTCTTGCCCGTGAGATGTGATCTGTAGACATTCTCGTTCTTAAACTCCCTCTCGCATTCGGCACACCATGCGCCATCACCGGTACCCTCCGTCTTGATGGCGCCGGCTTTCGTCTGTGCAGCCTTTTGTGGCTCCCACCCGGGCACTGCATTCTCCTCCCACAACGCATCAAACTCCACATCGAACGATGCGAACAGCTTATCCAGATCTTCGAGCGGCTTCGTTCTCCGAATGAAGCTTTCAAGATATTGCGCCAGCGTCCCCACATAGCTGAAGTACTGATCTGTCATCTTGTCCTGCCGGCTGATGTTGCACGATGGAGGTGTGAATTTGTCGAACACGTCCAGATATTGCAGATACGTCAACTTCTTGCCACCCCTCACCCCTGGCAGATTGAGGTACTCCTCGTGCAGGGTGGTAAGATCGAAGAATCGGCCATACGCCTCCTCGCCGGTGAACATGCTATCGATGTTGCCTGCGAAGCCTGGCCCGCCATCCTCCACCTTCTTGTACGCGCGCTCCAGATTCTCCACCGGCTCGTTGGGATACCGCTTGTGGAAGTCCTTGATCCCGGCGAGCTGCTTGTAGAACTCCTCAAACGTGTCGCCAGTGCTTATGGACTGGACCTCGGCGGTGCGCGCCTCTTGCTCGTCATTGTAGATGTGCAGGGCGCGTTCCGATTGGGTCGCTATGCGGGAGAGGAAGTTGCTGATCTCGAGGTCGCGAAATTGCCGATTGCGGATGTGCTTTGGCTCTTCCAAGACTCGGTCCGCGATCGCTTGCTCAAGCCGCTCCAGCTCTTCGTGCGCATAGCGCAGCTCGTCGAGGAGCATCGTTGCCGCCGAACCTCACTCCTCCCCACGTCCTCTTCGTCGCCCGAAGTCCTGCTCAGTCTCCGCGCCAAGATGCGCACCGTCTGTCTCCCACTGAGACCCTGCTCCACCGAGTCGTCCGAGGCGGTGTTCAATTCACGATCCTCACGTACCTCTGGAGCTTCGCGGTGCGATGTTGGACGGCAGGTCGCAGTTCAGGGTCGAGACCTCGAGAAGTGAGAGTATCGGAAGCAGGCCGATGTTAGCTTGGCGCAATCAACGTCTCAAGCGTAGGTGAGTCTCGTGTCGAGGATGTTTAGAGTCTCGATGGCAACTTTGTCGCGGGCGCGAGTCAGGTGTGTCCAGCGTCAAATTAAGGTTTTGCGCCACGATTTGCGGAGCACACATCAACCTCGATTCTTCCTACTTCACAGCACATCATCCGTCACTCCGTTCGCGCCCGCACAACTACCACGCGACCCGTTCACAAAGATTGCCCAGCATGGCGGAAGAAGGCATCGACCGCCGCGCCGATGAGCGCCTGGAGTTCACCACCAGTAAGGAAGTCCAGGTCGCGCCCACCTTCGAGGCCATGCACTTGAAGGAGAACCTGCTTCGCGGCGTCTACGCTTACGGCTTCGAGAGCCCGTCGGCGGTGCAGTCTCGAGGCATCACCCAGATCTGTCGTGGGCGTGACACGATTGCACAGGCGCAGTCGGGCACGGGCAAGACCGCGACCTTCAGTATCGCCATCCTGCAAGTCATTGACACCGCCGTAAGAGAGACGCAAGGTCAGTGGACGTAGTATAGATCCAGAACTGGCAGCAACTGACGCGCTCCCAGCCCTCGTACTCTCCCCGACGCGCGAACTCGCCACTCAAATCCAGTCCGTGCTCCTCGCGCTGGGCGACTACATGAACGTGCAGTGCCACGCCTGCATCGGCGGCACCAATGTGGGCGAAGACATCCGCAAGCTCGACTACGGCCAGCACGTCGTCTCCGGGACCCCTGGCCGCGTCGCGGACATGATCCGCCGCCGCAACCTCCGCACCCGTCACATCAAGATGCTCGTCCTAGACGAAGCCGACGAGCTCCTTAATCAAGGGTTCCGCGAGCAGATCTACGACGTGTACCGCTACCTCCCACCCGCGACACAGGTCGTGGTGGTGAGTGCGACACTGCCATACGATGTCCTAGACATGACGACGAAATTCATGACAGACCCCGTACGGATCCTCGTCAAGCGCGACGAGCTGACGCTCGAAGGCCTGAAGCAGTACTTCATCGCGGTGGAGAAGGAGGAGTGGAAGTTCGACACGCTGTGCGACCTGTACGACACGCTGACGATCACGCAAGCGGTCATCTTCTGCAACACGCGCCGCAAGGTTGACTGGCTGACGGACAAGATGCGCGACGCAAACTTCACCGTCTCGAGCATGCACGGGGAGATGCCGCAGAAGGAGCGGGACTCGATAATGGGCGAATTCCGGCAGGGCAATAGCCGCGTGCTGATTAGCACGGATGTCTGGGCGAGAGGGATTGATGTGCAGCAGGTCTCGCTGGTCATCAATTATGATCTGCCTAGCAATCGCGAGAACTACATCCACAGGATCGGACGGTCAGGCAGGTTTGGAAGGAAGGGTGTGGCGATCAACTTCGTCACGAGCGAGGACGTGCGCATCTTGAGGGACATCGAGCGTGAGTCACATCGCATGCGAGGCGTTGTTGCAGCAGTGCTGACAGTGGCGCAGTCTACTACTCTACCCAGATCGACGAGATGCCGATGAACGTCGCGGACCTGCTGGCTTAAGCGAGATGAGCATCCCGTAGAGTCGAGCAGCGCGAAACACCAGGCTTCCGGGAAGTCGACGGCCGAGGGCAGGAGACCCACAAATAGCAGGGCATTGGCACGTTGTCTTGCAACCTTCGGCACGTGGTCAAGCGAGCGAGCGTCCAACTTTGAAACTTGGCATGCGGCCACAAGGGATGGATAAGGGAGACTGTACCGATACTGTAAGTCTCTCGCCAAGCTCGGCACTGACAGAAGTAAGCGTGCTAACCGGCTCGAAACCTGCAGTTCCGAACAAAGCATCTTGCACTCGATATGAAACCCTCGGTAAAAGAGCCGCTTTCTCACGGGCGCGAAGGGCGCCATCATACAGGTACGCCTCCTTTCTTCTTCTTGAGTTCGAGCCAGAATACGTGAGGTTGCCGTTGGGAGCGGCTGGCCGAACTCGACTTCGTCACTCCAATCTTGCGATGCAGTGCCACGCCGAGAATGACTCGCACCAACTATGACAAGTGCATCGTCAATGCCCGACCCTTGAGCCAAGCTAGCGTAGCTTTCACTCGCCTAGTACGCTTTGCATGGGGCCTCATCTATCAAGAGCTGCAAGCCTCTGTCGCATGGTGCACTGTCAGTCACCCTTCTTCGACACCTACTCTGGATTTCCTACAAATCAGTGCAGTATGTCATTTCTGCAGCGGCGGAACTGCTACAGATTGTCGTAGGGGTTGCCACCGTGCGTGCTATGTGCACATGCAAGTATGACCAGGGGAGAGATTGAAGTGCATCACAGCTTCACATGTGAGTATTCGTTCGCATTCACCCCCCCTTCTCTCTTTCATGTGCTGCCGCTTGGCCACGAGAGTCCTTTCACTGTGTGCTTCAACCTCTAGCATTGCTTACACCCCCACGATGGTACTCCGACATCGCACACTCGGTTCTACTACACTACATCGAGAAGGCCCGCGGACATGCCTCAGCTCCTGAACGCCTTCCACATCCTGCTCGCCTGTCTCGCAAGTACGAGCACACTCGCGTCACCCGCCCCGCAACGGAACGACCCAATCGAGGCGCCCGTCATCATCGGCTACCTCCCCCAACTCTCCTGCTGGTCGGGCGGCTTTACTCCAGGGACCCCGGACCTCCAGAACGCCGCCAACGACGTCTGCAACCAAGTCCAGCGGACTGTCTTCGGACCCACGGGCTATAAGAGCCGCGAGGCCCGCTCGCTGTACGAGTACCCTCCGACCGACAATGTCTGGGACCAGGGGCAGATCCTGGCGGAGGTGGTGCGGCATGCTTACCCGCTGTGCGACGCGAAGTGGCCGCATGGGTTCGCAATGACGATGGGGCAGTGTGAGAGAGCATTTGATGTCCTCGTCGGGCTGAAGGGGGATGGGTGTGGGAATTTTGGGCGGCTATGCCGAGGATTCGTGCTTCCTGTATCTTCTTGACTCCAATCCGATGGTAGGTCTTGTGGGCGATTAGTCCTCCGCTCAAGGCTTGCCACGGAGTTGTCACTACTACGCAATCTAGCTGCACGGCTCTGCGGTCCACACCCCGATCTCGCCCCTGCTTCACAGGTATTGGAACCCCGAGCCATAGGATGACATCTACGCCTATTCTGGCTACGCTGGCCACGTCTAGAGACGACCTTCTACCACTCGAACTTCAAGGCGGACACAACGCACTTCAACAACACCATCAACTACGCCTTTGTGATGGCTGGGTACGCTCTGTCTGGACTGACGCTCGACGAACCTACACGCCGACCAGCACAGTCGAGCGAGCAGCACAGGATCTTCGCTGTCCGTCTCAGCGACGGCGAACAGAACTGGCACACTCCCTGGAAGCACGCATGTCATAGAGACTTCCACCGCGGCGGGCTTGATGTCCGCCATGTGCTGAGGTTAGCCGGAGTCGAATGTTGCGAGCCTATCAGTAATAGATGCTCCCAGCTGCCAGCGCCGGTGTGCCAGTGCATCGGGTGAAAACGCATGATCCTGAGTTCACGCGAGAACAGAACACAGTCACCAGTTGGCCCAATCGTCCAGCTCGGCTAGTACGGATGCATCACCTCTTTGTACACTCGGATCTTGTCGCTCCATCTTCTGTATACAACGGTCTGAGTTCAATGCTGTTGTGCTTTTCCTTCTGAGAGCATGCTGTCGCTCTGTTAATGAATGCCTTAGGCGAAAACGTCTTGCACTGTACCTTACTCTCCCTTTGACATTCGCGTCCAACTTGAATGTGACAGACGATGGTGCTCGAAGCGGGCTATCCCAATACCACCGGCTTCCGAAAGGTCGTCAAGGCCACCATCCTGGTCAAGAAGAAGCCGGGTATGAGCGACGAAGACTTTATCCAGCACTACAACCACAAGCACGCCCAGATGGCTGCGCCTGTAGGTGGAGGCAATCGATTCCACTCCCCGCGACTCTCCAGAGGTGTCGCTGACAATTGCCGTTGTATGGTGAAGGTGCTAGAAAAGCACAATGTGATCACGTATAGCCTCGTATGATGCCAGCATCGTACCGGCAAAGCGCCACACTGAGGCATATTCCCAGACCTATTGCCTCCAGCGAGACCGGACAATCTTGACCGACATGCTGCACGGGAAGGCCAACATGCTGGACTATGACGCCATCTGCACGTTTGTGTTCAAAGACTACAAGGACTTCGCGCGGTTCATGTACGACCCTGGGAGTAAAGCTCTGACTCCGGATCACGAGAATTTGTACGTGGAAACCCGTTCAGAGTAGCCGAGAGACCGTTGCTGAGATCTCTGTTCATGCAGTATGGTGGAAGAGGAGATGAAGATGATGGTGGGCGACGAGTACATGGTGATTGAGGATGGGAAGAGAGTAGGATGAGCGAGCCCCGTGATTCACCGAGTGGACTCTGGTCGACGACGCTTTTTGAGATCCCGAGCTGGACATGGCTGTCGACTCCGCTTTCAATGCTCTATATACTCCATGACTACCGCTTGTTGAAATTCAAGTATCGACTCCCAAGGAACAGCAAGATCAGATTGCTTCCAATGAAGGCCGTCAAGATCCCAAAGTCCCGCCACCGCTTATCGAAGCTGATGCTCAGCGGCTGGTAGAACTGGTCGCCGACCTTGTAGGCGCAGTACTCGCAGGCCGACGTGGCATTGTCGACGAGATACCCCGCGCCGCCCGTCGAGAAGAAGTTCGCCTTGTACTCGCCGCAACTCTGCCCAGACGGTGCGGAGAAGCGGTTCAACTCGCGCTGCGTGCAGACGACGGGCAGATCGTGCAGCTCCGTCGCCACGAGTCCGGAGATGAGGCGGGTGAAGGGGTCCAGCTCGTAGAGCCACGCGCGCCAGAAGCCCGGGATCTGCGGTTTGGGGATTGCGACGCCGCAGAAGAGGGCGAAGACGATGATGACGAAGGGGTTGAGGAGCACGGCGATGAAGGTGCTGGGGGTGAGGGCGGAGATGGTTTGGCCCAGAGTGACCGAGACGAGCTCCGTAACGAGGGTGACCAGGAAGAAGTAGCCCGCTCTGCTTGCTGTAGAAGAGAAGCCAAGTCAGCAAGATCTCTCGACGGTGAGGCTTATTATGCTTACAAGACTTGTTGAACCCGGCAGGGTAGTAGATGGTGATGAAGAAGCCGACCGCGCAAAGCAGACTGTACGGCATCTCGGCCACCACCATCGAGAGGGCAAATGGGAGCTGCTTGTACGTCTTCGACGCCGCCTCGCGATAGTAGATGAGGCGGCTCAGGTCGTACTTGGGCTCGACTTGAGCCAGGATGAGGGCCGGGAGCACGGTGACTTGGAAGATGACGAAGACTCGGTACTGGAGACTGGTGCGGGAGTCGTCGAGGTTGAGGAACATGAGTCCGGTCAGCAGCGCGATGGCCACGTGGTTGAAGAAGCGGGTGAAGCCGTAGTTGGGCGACCGCCAGAAGGAGATGTTCTGGCGCTTCGAGACGAGCTTGATCTGGTGCCTGCAAGGACGATGTGGTCAGTATGTGTCTCGCGAGTTCATGGTTGGACTACAAGACTTACCACAGCGGCGTAGCGTACTCCTTCTGGTCAGCCTTTGGCTGGGCGCTGACCTCTTGACTCCGATTGGCCTTGATGCGGACGATGGCCTCTTTCGTGGCCTGCAACTCGTCCGACTCCCGCCAGATCTCGCCCCAGTCTCTGTCGCCGATCCGAGCTGCTTGTCCAGCGCCTATCGCATCCAACATCCACTCCGCTGGATTCGCATCGGACGGGCAGTGCGCGCCGTGCTCGTGGAAGTAGTCGATGAGTACGTTGGCATCACCACCGATATCACCTGTGGTACACGGGCAGCATGTCAGCAGACATTCCTCGTCGTGGACAGATCCACTCACCAAAGTACACGCACTCGCCACCTCTCTGTAGCAGCAGCAGCCTGTCAAAGCTCTCAAACAGCGAGGCATTCGGCTGATGGATAGTACACAGGATCGCCTGCCCAGCAGCCGCCAGCTTCCGCAGGAAGCGCACGACGTTGAACGCGCTCTGGCTATCGAGCCCGGACGTCGGCTCATCGAGGAACAGTAGGAGCTCCGGCTTCGCGGCCAGCTCGACCCCGATCGTGACGCGCTTGCGCTGCTCGACCGCCAGGCCCGCCTCGGGATCACCAATAATCGCGTCCGCGATGTCCTCCATCTCCAGCAGCGCGATGATCTCCTCGACGTAGGCGTACTTCTCCGCCTGCGGCGTCTCGTACGGCTGACGCAGGTCCGCCGAGAAGCGCAGCGCCTCTCTCACCGTGGCGCAGGACTCGTGGACGTCGAGCTGCTCCGCGTAGCTCGTCCCGCGCTGGAAGTCCATCCCGGGCGGCAGCCCATCGACCAGCTTCTCGCCCGAAATCACGCCGACGTTCTTGCGCGAGGCCAGGACATCCAGCAGCGTCGTCTTGCCCGCGCCGGACGCGCCCATGAGCGCCGTCAGTTCGCCGGGCTTCACGTACCCGTACACATCCCTCAGCAAGCGCAGCTGGCCCGACGGCACGGGGACGTCGTAGCACAGCGCCTCCCACGTCAACACGGCCTTCGACACGATGCTGAGCTCGGAGCCCTCCTGCTCGGCATCGTGGCGGCCGCGCTTGGCCTTCTTGGCCTGCAGGGCCTCGTTCAGCTGCTTCCGTTCGTCGTTTTCTTTCCGGAAGAACGTGATGGTTTTGCCGCCGGCGCCGAAGCTGATGTACTCGCCCAGGATGGCGTTGGTGATCAGGAAGCCGATGACCAAAGCGAAGATGATCGCCCAGTTCCGCCAGAGCTGGTTGGGATTGTACGAGAACGACGTCTCCACGTAAGCTGAGCCACTGATGACGGGTGTGCCAGGCTGGCTGCCGAGCAGAGTGCAGACCTGGTGGTTGATATCGCCGTAGCCCGGCCCGTTCGGCACCAGAGAAGTGCCGGTACACGTCAGATCGATACGACTGAACTCATTGACCATCATAGCGGAGAACCCGAGCCCCAGCGCATTGATGTAGAAGATCCAGCGCAGCCAGACCTGCTGCGACTGGTACTGGATCAGGTACCCGGACGTTAGCAC
>JAWDJV010009773.1:0-18251 GCA_033119285.1 Teratosphaeriaceae sp. CCFEE 6253
ATACCGATGATATATGCCGGCATCGGAGGTTCGACGCTTGCGAATGGCAGCATTGAGTTGCTGCAGCAGTATGCTGGACAGCTGCAGGCAGTGCAACAGCAGATCATGCAGCAAGCAGCGTCGCCGGAATTTCGCCGAGAGACCAGGCTGATCAGTCAGCCTGCTGCTCCGTACGCCAGCAATCAACCAGCTCTGCAGCAAGCAATGCAGGCCCAGCCCGCCGAGCCCGTGCAGCCCAATCCGGCGTTGCAGACGACCTTCTCAGCATACCAGCCAGGCGTTCAGCGTGCCCCTCCTATATCTGCGCCACGCTCAGCAACACACACCCAGCTCCCCAGATTGTCCACGAACGAGGCATACGTCCACCAACAGCCCCCAGGCAATCCAGGCAGTGCGCACCCGTTGCATCAAACTCAGACCATGTTGCAGGACCAGACGGCTTCCTCGCCATCCATCTACTTCCACCATTGGGTGCCGCCCAACGAATCCAAAGGCCAGCCGCAGACGCCCGCTACGAGAGGTGATCCACTCTCAGCGCATCCGAGCTCGCACGTATCGGAAGGCGACTACAAGGAGTCACCGCGGAAGCGCAAAGCGCAGGGAGGCCACCAGCCGAACCCGCCTCCTTCAGCAGGTCCGGCGTACACCTCACCCTCTTTCAGCTCGGCGATCCGAAAGCCAGGTCACGCACGGTCCCGCAGCATCACGTCGGCGAAGGAGTCCGACAGTAGACCAGACAGTAGGCGGGGGACGGAGCCGCAGAGGTCAATGCAGCTCGAGGCCGCGGATGATTCGCGGCTGCAACACGATCCTTCGCAGCGGCGGGACGACCGACCGCCTCGCGCGCCGCCGGAAAGTAGGCCAGATTCCAGGACGGATGAGCGATGATGTTCGCGGGTGGGTGGCGGGGTTGGATTTGGCTGTACATGTTGTAGCCTCGATCTGCTTTAAGATACCCGATTGCTGCGAGTTAGCAAGGTTGTATGGCTTGACGAGGTGGTCCCTGTGTAGACACTATGTCCAGACGCTGCGCCTTCTATCAATGGTCATGTCTTGCGGAGCATCTCGGAGCGTGTGATGATTCTGACAGATGAACGGGCTGCTCCTGTTCCAACATTGGGACGGGAGCCTCGGCATTGAATGAAGCTCGAATCGTGCGCCTTCTCACTCAATCCGAGTGACACACAACACCCGGCATTGTGGTCGCATTGGTCCATGCTGGCGAAGGCAGTCCACAGATTGCTGTCAGCTTCGATAGTGCCAACAAGATGTGAAGCCATCGGCGCCCTGCGGCTTGCCAGCCAAACATACCACCCACCATCCAGCGTCCACCACGCCATCACCCGGCACTCCTCGAGCTCCTCCTCCACGCGCTGGAAAACCCGCCAAGCCAATGACTCCTTCGCCCGCGACGCCAAGGTCGCCGGCCTCAAGTCCCGCGCCGCGTTCAAGCTGCTCGAGATCAACGACAAGTACCGCCTCTTCCGGCCCGGCGACACCGTCGTAGATTTGGGATATGCGCCGGGGTCATGGAGTCAGGTCGCGCATAACCGGACGCAGCCGGGTGGCAGGGTGGTGGGGATCGATGTCATCCCTGCGCAGCCGCCACGGGGCGTGAGCACGTTGCAGGGGGACTTTCTGAGCCCGGCGATCAGGGAGGAGGTCAGGAAGTTCGTGCTAGACCCGCAGATGGGGAGGCCGAAGGGCCAGGAACCCGTGCGCTGGGACGAGGAGGAGGGCGCGGACGACGGGGAGCAGATGGATGGGGAGGGCAGGGCCGCAGCGGAAGCGCGCAAGGCCATCGATGTGGCCGGTGCGAGCACGGCGACGAGAGCGGCAACAAAGTCCGCCACGTCGTCCGCCCAGAAGAAGCAGGACCTGGCCGACGGCCGCGTGGTGAACGTGGTGCTGAGCGACATGTGCGAGCCCTGGCCCCTGGCCAACAGCATGTGGGTCAAGAGCGTTAGTAACCCCTGGCGCAGGATGATGAACACGAGCGGGATGGCTTTTCGTGATCATGCGGGCAGTATGGTAAGTTGCATCTACACGGGAGCCATGCGCTTGTCTTTGCCTACACCCCACGCTGCGTTTACTGACAGGGTATGCTTGTGCTGTTGAGTAGGATCTCTGCCTAGCAGCCTTGGACTTCGCCTTCGATACGCTCGCCACCGGCGGCAACCTCCTCTGCAAATTCTACCAAGGCGCCGAAGATGCAGCTTTCGAGCAGCGGTTGAAGAAGCTGTTCGAGAAAGTGCACCGCATCAAGCCCGACTCATCGAGGAAGGAGAGCCGGGAGGCCTATCTAGTAGGCTTACGGCGGCGGCCTGGCATTGAGAAGGAGGCTGTGCTAGGTGAAACTTAATCGACGAGGCGATGAATGCTTACTGCTTAGTATGACTGTGGCCCCAGGAGCAGAAAGTGAAGGCTGAAGTGCCGACGACTACGCAGCACCTGCATTATTGGGCCTAGGTATATCCGTTCCAATTACGCCAGCCGAAAGGGCCTCATTCAGAGCAGCCATCCTCGTCTCAACCTCTCAACGTGTCGTCCAAACCCCTCCTCGCCTTCTTCAACGGCGAAAACTGGAAGCCACTCCCATCCAGCGCCGTCATCAGTGTGCTCCCAGCGCCCCTTCCACCTAATAGACTGCTACTCCCCGTCTTCTTCATCGCCCCGAAAGCCCCGAATCCCTTGACGCCACCAAACAAGCTCCGGCCCGGCAAGGCCTTCGGCGCCATCTCCTCCTCCTCATCAAACAGCGTCTTGCCCAAGCCACCCAGCTTACGCTTCTTCTTCACCACTGGGTTGGAGTCGTCGGAAGTCTTGAAGGAGGCGAAGTCGTGGATAGACTTGCGGATCTTCTTCTTCTCCTTCAGCCCTGCGGTTTCGGCTGCGTCTGGCCCATCGGAGATCTTGGTCTTGATCTTCATGGTCTTGGCAGGCTTCGCCACTTCATTCTCCTGCTCCTGCGACGCTTCCTCCGTCACCATCGCCAGCGCGGGCTTGACCTTCGGCTTCCTCTGCGCAGGAGCCTTCTTCGCGGGCGGGATGTTGGCTTGGTTCGCGGGCTGCTGCGCAAGGACTTGCTTCGCGCTCGGCTTCTTCTCCTGCGCCGCTGCAGGGGAGGCCGGCTCATCTTCATCATCGTCACCCTCGGCATCGCTCTTCTCAGCCTCGCTCGCGTTCCCGGCCGGCGCGCTCATGGTCTTGTTAAGAAATGGCGTGATCGAGAACGTTGACTTGTCGCCTACAGTAGCCTTCTTGCCGCGCTTTGCTGCAGCAGGCCCGTCGCCTGGCGTGCCCAATGTGGTCGCATCGGCCTCGATCTGCGCGGCCTTGCGCTTCTTGGCTGCGGCCGTCTTCTTAGGAGGCGCTGCTTGGACCGCCGCATCCTCAGCTTCAGCTTGGGCGACAGCGAGGTTCGCTCGAGTCGCCACTAGATCTTCCCTCATGGTGCGGAACTTTGCGCGGGTCTCCTTCAGCTTGTCCTCCAGGGTCGTCTTCTGCGCCTCAAAGTCCTCCGCCGCCTGCGTTGCGCCGCGCTCGGCTACGACACGCGCCTTCTTCTCCTTCGCGAGCTCCTGGCGCAAGGTCTCTGCTTGGTCATCCGCCGCCGCACTGCCAGCCGCGCGCTTTGCGGCACGTGCGGCCGCCTTCTTCTCCTGCTCCATCTCCGTCTGCAAGGTCTCGAGCGCGACTTCGATCTTCTGCTTGGCCTTCTTCTCCCTCAGCAGGTCCTTCCGCACGTCTTCGATCTGCGTGTTCTGCTGTGCCTCCTCAAGCGCCTCCTCAGCTTTCTGCCGGAGTCGTACCTCACGCGCGAGCTCCTTGCGCGCCTCATCAACGCCCATGTCGTGCTGCGTGACGTCCGCAGCCTCCTCGGCGCGTTCGCGCGCTCGCTTCTCCTTCTTCAACTCGCGCCGTAGCTCATCCATCTGCGCCTCCTGCAGAATCTCTACACCTGTATTCCTTCGCTTCGCCAGAGCGCGTTGCGCCTCGCGCTTCGCATTCTCCACCTCGCACTGCAGGTTCGCGATTTGCCTCTGCAGAGCCAGCTTCTCTGTCATCAACGTCTCCACGCTCTCCGCTTGCTTCCTCAAGTGCTCCAGCTCCGGCTTCAACAGGCTCAGCTCACGCGTCAGCGCCAGCTTCTCCGTCACTGCCGTCGCAACATCTTCCACCCTATACTCGCGGGCCTCGTGCTCGGCTTGAAGACCCATCAGCTCCTGTTCCCGTGCCCTCAGATCCTGCTCCAGCACCAGCACCTGCGCCTCCGCATCTTCGGCGCGGGCCAGGTGGTCGCCGACGTAGCGCTCAAAGGCATCGGCGCGGTCTTCCTCTTGGGCGAGCAATCCGCGCAGCTCATCGTTGTCGTCCTCTAATATGTGTATGGAGAAGTTCAAACGGCGGATGTCTTCCTCTTTGCTGATACTATCAACTAGGTGCGTGCTGCGAGCGTATTTGAGCTCGAGTGCGGAGCTGGTGAGTGATTGATCGCATGCGAGATGCGCAGATGAGGGCGCGGGCACCATGTTGGCGATGCTGTACTGTGCAATGCTAGGTGGTGTATGCTGAATGTGCTGTACTGTACGTGCGAAACAGTGCTGGCGCGTTGATGAGTGTCGATACACGGGATGCGGGAGTAAACAATCGGCGAAATGATTTCTCCGACGCCGAGAGCTCGACTTGTGGAGGACACGAAGCACTACGCAGTGGAGGTCAGTCACTTCCATTGACAACGCTGCACACCATGAAGCTCCTCCAATTACTCACCACTGCCCTGCTACCGCTCTCCGCCTTCGCCGCCAAAAAGTCGTCATCGTCCTCCGACCGCTTCCAGACATCCTACGCCAAGCAGCTCTCCAATGGCGGGCCCCTCAAGCTGGACGACAAAATCTACGCCGACCTAACCAAGACGCCCCGGGACTACTCTGTCGCTGTATTGTTGACAGCGCTCGAGTCGCGGTTTGGCTGCAACCTCTGCAACGAGTTCCAGCCCGATTGGGAGTTGTTGGCCAAGCAATGGACCAAGGGGGACAAGCAGGGTGAGGGACGACTGCTATTCGGCACACTGGACTTCGCGGATGGCAAGGGGACATTCCAGAGTGTAAGGTGGAATCATATCGATACGTGGGCGGCTTTGGTGCTGACCTAAGGTGCAGCTGCAACTACAAACGGCGCCTGTGCTGCTCCTCTTTCCGCCCACCACCGGACCGGATGCGAAGCCTAATAATGTGCCTCATCGCTTTGACTTCTCTTCTGGGTGAGTCCACTATGACCCGTGGCGCACAGAACAGTCTCTGATGACGTTGTGTACAGCACCAACACAGCCGAGCCAATCCACGCTTGGCTCGTCCGCCAACTCCCCTCGATCCCGCACCCCGCCTTCGTGCGCCCGATCAACTACCTCAAGATCGCCATAACCACCACCGCCGTCATCGGGGCCATCACCTTCCTCACAGTCGCAGCCCCTTACATCGTGCCCATCCTGCAGAACCGCAACCTCTGGGCCGCCGTCAGCCTCATCGCCGTCCTGCTCTTCACGTCCGGCCACATGTTCAATCACATCCGCAAGGTACCTTACGTAGGCGGCAATGGCAAGGGCAAGATCGACTACTTCGCGGGCGGATTCCAGAATCAATTTGGGCTGGAGACGCAGATTGTGGCTGCCATGTGTAAGTCCTCCCCTTGATGTCTGTTTCAGCCGCCGCGTTCGTGCTGGAACTGGCCAGACAACTCAGCGGGACACCTTCGCTGACTGGTGCTAGACGGCATCCTCTCCTTTGCCACCATTTCCCTCGCCCTCAAAGTACCTCGCATGGCCGATGCGCGCAACCAGCAGATCGCCGTCTTCGTCTGGGGCGCTGTCATTCTGCTGATGTACTCATTCCTGCTGAGCGTGTTCCGGATCAAGAACGGAGGGTACCCGTTCTGGCTACCGCCGTTCTAGAAAGGCATGGGGCTGTGAGGGGGGCAGATGTCCGCTTGAAAGGGGTTGAATGTGAAGCGTTGTATGTCGATAGGGCTGTACTTCGATGTATTGGACATCACCTCATCCCCTACGCCATCAATTGGGATATGTTCGACCGCACGGGCAATCGTGCGTCCATGCATCGCGGAACAGCAGAAGAATGGCGGGTAGACTCATCAGCGGCGGGGGGAAGGCGAGTGTGTTCAGAGAGGATGGCTGTTGCAAGGCCGACGATGCAGGGGAGGCGCGGAGGGAGGCGATGCCGGGATGAGACGGTGAAAGGCAGCTTGCATTGGTGGTTTCACATCGCACGGAGCGTACTCAGCCATCTTCAGATAGCTCTAGCCTACGAGAACGCCACTGATGCCGTGTCACGTTCTCCACCTTCTTGCTTCGCTCAGTTGTTCATTGACTGCGCACGCTCAAGCCTCCGCCGAGAACGCCTCAGGGAACCGCCTCATGTTGTACTCGAGCGGGCCCTTGTTCCTCAAGAACTGCACGTACGCGCCGTCGACGCGCACCTGCCCGGCCTGGCGCTTCGTGATGTACTCGTCGCGGTTGAGCGGTGTGAAGCCCCACTTCTTCGACACGATGATCTTCTGGCGGCCGGGGAACTTGTACTGGCTGCGGCGGAGAGCCTCGATAGCAGTAGCGCGGTCTGGATCCGTCAGTATATGCCTTGGTTTTTGTGAGGGATAGATGTGGCGGAAAGGATGAGACTCACTGTTGTCACGGGTGCGGACGGAGAGCAGGACCTGGCCGATGGTGACGCGGGCCACGAGGCCGTTGGGCTTGCCAAACGCACCACGCATGCCGGTCTGCAGCCTATCGGCGCCAGCGCACGACAACATCTTGTTGATGCGCACGACGTGGTATGGGTGGGCGCGGACACGCATGTGGAAGCTGTCCTTGCCGGAAGTCTTAACGAGGTACCTTTTGTCGCGGATGTCAGCCACCTATCCTCACTGCCTTTATTCTCGACATCTCTCTCAGATATGGCGTACTTGTTGGCGCAGATTCGGGCGGCTTCGAGGGCCTCGGAGCTCAATTGCTCGAGCTCGTTGGAAACGAGGTGGACGCAGCAGGGGAACTCATCGACGGTCGCGCGCTTGCGGCCGAGATCGAAGATGCGGATCTTGGGGTCTGGCACACCGCGGTTGAAGCGCGACTTCGGGTATGGCTATGATCGCAGACTGTCAGACTCTTTCCTTGCCCTTTTCACCACTCCTCTGTTCCTGGATCTCTTTCATCCATATCCTTCCTTCTACGATTGGTACGGGTGGCGTACCTTGTTCTTGCAGTAGCGGTAACATCTCGCAGGACGGCGTGCCATTGTGGATGAGTTTGAGAGGGTCGGTAGTTTGTAGGAGAGGATGTTAAAGGAGTAACGTTCCTCAAGTGTGAAGTGTAGTGGCGGCCAACTCGGCTTAGAAATGCGGAAAATCGATTACTCCGCAATCTCGTGGGCGCCAAGACCAGTCCGAACGCCGTAGAACAGCACTGTTTGACTCGGGCTGTCAAGGAAGGGATATGAGTCACTCACGGTCAGGGAAGCGACAAGTGGACGGCATGGACAGAAAACGACGAGAGGGTTTTTGTCGACAAACATTGTGACTTGTGGGCTTCCGGTCTCAGCTGCTACAACTTTTGTCTATGGAAGCTAGATGCCATGCTGCGAAGGACGCGCAGTTGCCATACGGTCTCGCGTGACCGTAGTCACTACTCACTGCTTGTACGCCAGACGCCGTTGCTATGCACCAAGCCATCGTGGAGCCGCTGTTGGTCTTCATCTACACCTAGGCCGGGTTGGTGCTCAGGATGTCGGAGTCACCAGCATCGAGGATGGCCATGGTTGAGCACCTGAACATCTTACCGCAAGCGGTGCCCAGCTCGATCTGTATCGCATCCTCATCAGTATATTGTTCCCTCCACAGCTTGCGTTGGGCAAAGCTGCTTCGCTGGGCTCAAGAAGTTGCCCTCCAGAGCCGCGAGAGCTCCTTCGCTAGGCAGGTATGCGTGTTCGATCGGAGGGAGGCAGGCTTACGTTATTGCCCGAGAAGTGGTGGACAGTGGTCTTGGCGAGCATGCTGTAGTCTGCGCGGCGCTTGTCAGCGGGCTTTTGTGCGCCATGGGTCTCAATCGGCACTTACACTCAAGCTCGGACTTCCTGAGCGGTGGTGTGTTGCCCGCGATGATAATGAGCTTTGCCTTGCCGGAGCGCAGCGTCTTCAGGGTGGACTTGTAGCCGAGCGTGACCTTGCCGGACTGTGCTGTAGTTAGCATCCGCTCGCGCCGCTTCGGTCGTGTGTCTTCCGCACCTTGATCGTCAAGGCAAGCTTGGCATTGATGTTGTCAGTCGTCTTGCTGCTCTTCTTGGGCGCCATTGTGATGGATGTTGTCGGCGTATGTCGCTTGCTACAGAATGCTGCAGATGTTCGATCTCGAATTTCGAGGTGGAACCACAGGACTTCGCCAAGCCTGAAGCCTCAGGCCGTCAGAGCCCCTTCCAAATCTTCAACGCGCTGGCTCGCTCAGAATCAACAACACCACATGTTCATACGAGAGTAGACTCTGCATCAACCGAAAGGCGACCTGGCGGACGACAGAGTCGCTCCTAACTGCCATCGCAGCCTCGCATGAATGCGAAAGTCCAGTTCTGTGAGTACTACAACCTCACATCACAATAACAATAGCATGAATCCAAAGTAGGTCATTGTCAATCACCCAGAGGGTATGTACAACAACAAGACAGCAGCAATCTCCTGCAACTCGTGAGCAGATTCAACATGCCCTCACAATCGACATCCACCATCCTCTTCGATGACTGCCCAACCATGTCATCAGGACGGGGCTTGATGAGCATACCCACAGAGCTTCGATTGGATATTTTCGAGCGCCTGCTCAGATTCGACTGCCCACTGCGCCGCATCAAGCTCATCGAGGAGCTGGACGGCACACTCGACGACGATCTGCGGCAGCATGTCCGCGGCGGGCCCGCCGACATCTCCATAATCTTCGCCTGCCGGACGACCTACCAGGAGGCCCTGCCCATCCTATACAAGCAGAGCACGACCAGCCTCTGTCACGACGACGTCTGCCTGCTCTCGCGCGAGCTCGGCTTCACGCGGTGCAAGCCCGAGCTCCTCACCAACATCGTCATTGTCGACTGGCTCGAGTGCGGACCCTGGACAACGTGCAAGGCGTGCTCGAAGGACGTCCGGGGCTTCCTGAGAGGATTTGATCGGACTCTGTTCCCAAGATTGAAGACGATGACTCTGGATCTGGAGTGCATCAAAGGCGGCTACGCTGCGCTGGGCGAGCAACTGCTCAAGCAAGGAGTGGACGCTGCCTTCGACTTCACCGCACCAGGCTGCCTCAGACTGCGCTCCGCCGGACCTGGGCCAAGTATCGACTTCCGCTTCACCACAATCGCATCGGTCTGGGCATATTACTCAGCGTTCCCACAGAACCACCCGGAGATCCACCGTCGCTCCGCGGTCATGCCACAATTCCAAGGTATTGACGCGAGATTCATACGTTGTGTCAGAGGCATCGTTTGGCGGCACCACGAATGGGTCGCTATGGGTAGGAATGAAGTGTTCCTGGCCACGGTGCACGCGATCTACCAAGGGGTAGACCTAAGATGGCTGGAGCCGGCAAACAAGGGCCCTGTGTCGTACGAGAAGTTGACTGACAAGCGACTGCAACGGTTGAGGGCTTGGAGGAAACGGTGACGGGGCCGTACCTGTTGTGCTTTCGTTAACAGAAGTTTGCGACGCACGGAGGCATTGCCTTCCACCTGCAGACGGGTGGGGCACGCACTGACTAGGGACGGCCTGATCGCCTTGTCCAAGTGCTTGAGGCGACGTGCTCACCGCGCGAGGCCCGCCTGCAAGTCATGTGTACAACAGGCTTACGTTGTCAATGATGCAGGCCGGGGCACATGGACGTGGCAAGCAAAGTGGTTTTCGCGCAAGATGAACATGCAGAGTCAACTCTGATGGCTTCAATCGTGCAGCAGGCATGACATTAAGTACAAGTGACACCCTCCATTCCGTCGCGTTGGGGTATCTCTTTTGTGCAACAAGATGCCATTAAAGCTCATGACCGCCCGATGCCCACCCACCGCCCAAAACGCCGCTATACATGCCCCCTAGACCCTAGCGCCAACGCGTTTCTTCCTCATCTTCCATTCGGTCCTCGCGACGCGCATCAATAGGTCTTCGTCTTTAACCGGAATAAACGACGTCAGAACCTTCATCGCGACCTCGAAATCGGCATCCAGGATGATCTCGCGCGTGGCATCAATGAGCGCGGCGCTGGTCGCGTGCAGCACATCCAGATCTGCACCCCCGAACGGCGTCCCGATATGAGGAGGAGCATCGCCAAGAAGCATGAAGACGTCCCAGACCCGCAGCTGCGCTGGGAAGGGGATGCTCATGTTGAACAGCGTGAGGTACCACCGTGTGCCGTACGACGTGGACGGGATACCCAACTCCTCGAGCTTCTGCGCGACATCACCACTGCCCAGCCATTCCCGCTCGAACTCGTTGAGCGCGGCGATCAAGCCCACGAACTCGGACTGGAAGAGCTGCTCCAGGCCGCGCAGCTGCCAGAGCCGGACCATCATGACGAAAGTCTGCTCTTCGTCGTAGTAGCAGAGTAGCGTGGCGGCCAAGCAAGCCATCCCCTGTACGTATCCGGGCTCCGGGCAGTAGAGACTGATGGCGTGCAGGACCCGGAAGAGCAGGCGCTGGCCGCCGCGATAGCGCTTGCGGAACATGATGTGCATGCTGATAGTCCTCGGCACATCGACGTCGATCTGCACGTCATCCGCGCAGTTCTCGTCCTGCAGCTTGTTGAAGTGGGCGATGAGCTCGTCGTCCGGGACGTGGGTGCCTCGCCGCTTCGCGCTGGTCGACAAGAAGCTATGCCACGCCATCGCGCGCCAGCGGTCGGGGATCCCCTTCCACGTGCGGCCCACCAGCTTGGGGTCGCTGGTGTCGAACTCGAAGCGCATACCGCCGCCTCTGCTGTCGGAGCGATCACGTACCGGGCGAGCCATCTTCTGCCACTTTTCCTCGCGGCCCCACTCGCGTCGCTTGGCGGCAGATGTAGATCGGCCATCATTCTCCTGTTCGGCTATCTCCGCAAGTCCAGGCGGCAGAGTCAGCATGCCGGCTGCTTCTGCTAGCGTCCTGCGATCTTTGGAGAAGAAGGGTGTGGTAGGAGTGTTGGCCGAGCGGCCAGATTTGTAGCTGTGCACGGAGCCGTTGATCGTCCCGTCTCTACTGGGCCTCGCTGGCACCGAACGTGAGGACCGCGCATTCGACACGCCCCGAGCAAGCTTGCGGTGTCGTCGTGGCTGCTCAGCTTCGAGTCGCAGCGCCGTGGCTACACGCTGGATGCCTTCGCGCCCTTGCGATGCGGTCGACGGCCGTGAAGGATCGCGCACCGGGTTGATGAAGCCGTAGCGATCGATGTCCTGGCCCTGAACATCGTCCCAGTCCTCGAGACCACCAGCAATCTCGTGCACCTGACGTGTGTAGCTTGTGCGAACGCTTTGCGCGGGTGCTGGCGGCAGGGCAGGAACCCCATTGCTCACATCTCGAGTCTTCTTCACGTCAAGCTCGCCGATACTTGCATCAGGTGTGCTGCTGTCCCTGCCGTCTGACATGGAAGCATCCACACAGCTTGCGCTATTTCTGGAAAGGCTGGCCCATTCTGCAGCACGCTCGTCCCCATGCTCATACATGGTCCGCACCTTCATCGAGAATGATATCTCCTCGGCGGAGAGGACTCGGCCTCCTTGAAGAGCGGCCTGCAACATGTGGATAGACGGTTTCCGTCGGCCGCTGACAAGACCTTGCTTCGGCACCTCTTCAGTGACGGGTCCGGCCGAGCCCGATGTCTTTCTCTCCTTCTTCGACTCGCCTGAAGCCGGCCTTATTGGCTGCACAATGCCATTGCTTGACGTCGCACCGTCTCCTTGCGCCGCGATCAAGTCGTTCATCTTCTTGCCTCCAAACAACAGACTACCGCGCGCAGAGAAGCCCACCTTGTCGGACGCCAGGTCTTCCAAGCCAATGTCGCCGAAACCACCACTCGGGAGATCCGAACAGATGCCGTGGAAGCTCGCTTCTCGTTTGTGCTCATTTACCGATTCAGGCCGCTCTGTCCCTGCCTTTGGCTTCGACTTCCTCCATGCAAAAGGTGACCTACTTCGCTCGATTGGATCCGAGTCGTCGTCATTCTGTACCACAATCGTCGGTAGGCCCGGACTCCGCACAGCGCCTGCCGCCGCAGGCTGCTGGCTTTCCGTGAATGAAGCGCGATCCGCAGTCGAAACAGAAGGCGCGATCCCAGAGTCCCTCTTCAGGTCGTCGTCCGACAGAGCCGAGGCGCGCGGCCCTGCCAATGCCACCGAGCGCTTTGCGCCGACTGCCTCGCGCAATGCGGTCGACGTCGCTGACCACGGAGGTGGGTTGATCGTTGTGACAGCGACCGGCGGCACTCCATCCGTCGCATCCTCGTACCGCACGCCCTTCAACAGCCCGAAGTCGTGAGGTGTTTGAGGCCTGCGGTCATCTTTAGGCGCGCCAGCGCTGTCGCTTGTCATGGTACCGGGTCGGCGCCGCCCTTGCTTCCGCGTCCCGGTTCCTGTTCCAGCAGTTGGTAAGCGCACTGCAAGGGAGGAGCAAACGCTTCTGCTGTGAGTCTGGGTGCGCTGTCGTACATAGACATGAGCGGTCGTGTGCGGCGGGTGGCTGAGGTTTTACAGGCTGTCAACACGCGGGTGGAAAGGGGCGTTTCGAGTGAGTTTGTGCCGTTGCACGACATTAAAGTTGGTCGCTCGCGCATTGCTAGCGCCACGAAGGTGCGGGCGCGGCTCCCATTGCGTAACTTCCTCTGCCTCGCGTGGCTCTAAGACACGATACAGACGCAGTGCAAGGATTATTAGCTTTCGACCATTGCACATCCTCCGCAGCGGGCAAAACTCAGGGTAAACGCGAAGGGTTCCGCTGACACCCCTCGAGTCGAACCAGGCCCGCTGCGCAGGGGATTGAGGCCCGACTTGAGCGTAGGCTGGGAGGCACCTGCATTGCGCTCGCACAGGACCGGACCAGGAAGACAACGGGTACTTGAGCATAAGCAAACGCGGTCCACTTCACTGATATCCAACCATGCCAGAACGCTCCCAGATGCTGCTGTCTTGGCTGCTCACGCATCCAGAGCAACGCCGTCAAATCTCCCATCAGCTGCTCTCAACCCTCCTCCTCCTTCGATGCATGTTGATCTCCAGCATCTTCAGTCCATGTCTCCCACCTACTACTTGCCCGCCAACCATCCAAACTTGCTGGGCTTGATGCGAGCACCAACGCCCAACACAACGAGGACCGATGCCACCACCACCGCCCAGAGCTGCATCCCCAGCACATTCTTATTGAACGTCGTCTCCGTCGCCGCGCACACCGTCGCCAGCATCAGCACCAGCGTGATGTACCCGCCCACCCGGTGGTACTTGTACAGCGCCCTGGCATTATCCACACCCCCGTACAGGCCCGGCGTGAAGTACTGCGTCACGCCCACCAATGCCTGGGTGAGGACCAAGATGTATGTGATCAGCCCCAGGATGGCGTGCGGCGAGACGAAGTGCGTGCCGCCGTGGTCGATCTTGTTGTACTCGATGATGACCAGCCCGGTGACGGCGGCCAGGATCGCGACATCGTTCAGCGCGGCGTGCGTGTAGGTCCCTTGCTTCTTCTGCTTCGCGGTGTAGGTCGGCTGGAGGATGAGGATGCCTTGGATGAAGAAGAGGACGGCGGCGGAGTTGAGGAGCTGGTGCAGTCCATTAGCTCACGGTGTCGCCTTCGGTCTTCGACGAGGGTAGTAGGACTTACCGGGTGCGCAGAGAAGAGGCTGAGGTCATTGCTGAACACGCTGCCCCATACAATCGCCGCTAGCTGCTCGATGTCAGCATCCGCGTCCTTCATCTGACCCAGTGTGTTCGACGTACAATCCATGCTCCAGCCTGCGCAACCACACCGGTGCCTGCCGTGAACGTGAGCGCCATGGTCGATGTCGGACTCTCGCTTCCAAGCTTACCGATCACGAAGTTCTGGTACAGCGGCTTGTCGTGCTGACTAGCATCGCCTGGACCTCCCAGCAGAGGCTCCTGCTCGCTGCCGCGCTGCTGTTCCGCGTCCGCCATAATGATGCTTCTCCTATTACTCTTCGTCTGAGTTGTCGTGACTGCTCGGAAGCTCGTGGGTCGTCTTCAGCTGTGCAGCGTAGATGATGGCTTTACTAATACATCGACCGTGCTAGGCAGCTCGCCAATGCATCATGCAGTCCCCGCATATCGAAGCTTAATGTCGTGCTTCCTCGTGGGTATTGAGTCAATGAGACGAGAGTGTTTACGAACAAGCGGAAACAGTCCGCCAGAGATGCTATTGTAGCAGGACGGTATTATAGACATATGGTACAGCAGACACAGATCCAAGCCTACCCCTTCAGCCCACCCTCGCCGCCTTTAGTGAATCTAAAAATGAAGCTGATAGCCACAGCCACGACCAGTCCCGCGCAAAGCAAACTCGGGCCCCACTTGTCGTGGTAGTTGACCGCTCTCCGCTTCTTGATATTGGCCACGCGCCAGATGTAGATACCCATGCTGTAGAAAAGGGCAATGACGGCCACGATGGTGAAGGCCCACGCCGAGGCCAACGAGATGCTGTCGCCGAAGTTGAGGAGTGTAGCAGCGATGGAGCCGAGGATGATCGAGAATTCGAGCTGGGAGAGTCAGTCATGGGTAGGCAGTCAGGTGGATTCAGTGCTCACCCAAGCAAGAAACGTCCGCTCGATAGCAAACGAGACCTTCGGCTCGACCCGGACGGGGACGTGGATCTTCTTGCCCGGAGGCGCCTTGAACCGCTTCTCAGACACCCCCCGACCCGCCGGGATGCCCATCCGGCCCTCTCGATCCGGTATCTGCGTCGGCCTGGGCATCGGCGTTGCATGCTTCAGGACGTCAAGCAATCGGTCACCAATAAGCACCGCATGACTCTTGACCAGCTTCCACCGGTACGTCCATCCGCCGACGGCCTTCGCTTCCGCCAGCTCGGCCTCTTCGTCCTCGGAGTCGTAGAGCGGGTAGTCTTCATCGGCATGCGCGATCGGCTTGTGCGCCATGCGCTCCTCTTCATCCAGCACGTTCCCATTGCCATTGGCCTGCTCCAGGAAGCGCTCCTGCTCGTGCTGCTCCAAGGCATCACGAGCATCCCGGAGTCGTTGCAGGTTCTTGTCGTCCTCCAAAGCGTCCTCGTCATCCTCGTCATCAACCTCCTCATCGCTATCGTCATCCATCGCAGCACTGGTGCTCGTCTCCGTGCTATGGCCGGGTCGCATCAAGCCGAAATTATGGGACACTGGCTTGCGAATGTCGACGTCCATCTGCGGCATCCAGAATGGTAACAAGTTGATCCGAGACGGGAACATTGTGGCAGTGCCGTGGATGAACTTCGAGAACTTCGGCACTGCTTCGACGAGGTGGGACGCCGTGAGCTCGCGGATCCAATCTGGCGGATCTGCACCGGCGGCAGTCTGTAGCTTGACTTCCAAGACACCATACGGGAACAGCGCGACGTCTTGAGATGGGAGCTGCGAGAATGGCCAGTCGATGCCAATGTCCGTCCGCCGCCAGTTCTTGCCACATCTTGACCGCCCATCCATGTTGTCCTCGCGCGTCATAGCCAGTTCAGTATCAAGCGAGACACGCACGCGAGCGTCATCAGGTAATTGAAACGCAGTCCGATTGTAGAAGGAGCGCGTGACCGGCACGAGCTTCCGATCAATGGCCCGGAACTGGATCTCCTTGGCCAGCTGCTCCAGCTCGTCGAGCTCCTTGTCGCTCTTCTTCCCCTCCCGCCACGCCTTCTCGAAGATCTGTTCGGTAGTCATGTCGCCGCTCAAGTACGCGTTGACGTTCTTCTCCTTCATGGAGAAGCGCGCCTTGACGGACTTCTCGCCCGTCCAGTCCTCGCGGTGCGTCTTGCGCTCCACGAAGATGGTGTCGACCTCCATGCCGCCGTACCAGCGCAGGCGGATGGCCTCGGCACCCTCGGTCTTCTTCAGGCGGCCCTGGTACAGCTCCCACGTGTCGGTGTTGTCGTAGTAGATGGACGAGATGGCCGAGTCCTTGCGCTCGAACTCCTTGCTCGGGTTGAAGACCAGTACGGGAAGATGCTTCAGGATGATGACCTTAAGCTCGGTGATGTTATCCGGATGCACCCAGTACTTGGTCGTTTGTCGGACGAAGTTCTGCTGCTTCCCACCTGCTGAGGAATCGCCCTTGCTTGGGCTGCCCCTCGTCCTGACCAGATCGTACAGCCTCGACAGCTTGACCACTGTTCCATCATAGTCGTCCTTGAAGAATGGCCGAGCGTTCAGCCTCGCTGCGAAGACGGGCTTGAGGTGCCAATGCGTCTGCTTGTCGTGCTTCTTGATAATCTTCTGGAACCCAGTATAATTCAACTGCGTAAACTTGGCAAGATCATGCACGTCCGCAATGATGTCCGACAGGTCCTCCTCCAGCAGCATATACTCGTCCTCCGACGGCTCATTGGCCTTGGCCCGCTCATCCTGCTCCGCGCTCTGCGTCCGCACAATCACCTCGTTGACCTCCTTCTCCGTCGAGTTGATCCGGCGGATGATCTCCTGGCTCTTCACCTTCTGGAACGTGAACACCTTATCCAGCTCCTCCTCCAGCCGGTTGACGAAGCGCTTCTCATCCTCCTCGCCCCACGCCGCGTCCGGCTGCTTGCCCTGCTGGATCGCGGGCGAGTGCTGGAAGTTGTCGGACCGCAGGCTCTTCTTGAGCTCGTCGTAGGAGATGTAGTAGTAGTACCAGTCCTTGATCAGCGAGCTGCGCAGCTGCTGCCCGAACCTGTCCGCGAAATGGTGAGCTCGCTATTCGACGCTGTGCCACCGCGCCGGGCACGCGGGTGCCGCGGCAGACTCCAGTACCCACCTCATGTTGACGAGCGCTGCGCCTGCTGATCGAGTCGCCGGGACAGCGTCAGATGTGTTATGAAGCTGCAGCGACCTCGCACCCTCCTGTGCGCATGCGTGTGCAGGATTTCCAAGCCATCGGAAGTTGCATATGGCACAGAAGCATAGTGATTTTACTCTCGTGCTCCACCATTAGCTCAGGACGCTGTGACCCAGTCCAGCTTAACGCCCGCAACCCGCTCAAGGCGCCGTACCACCAGCAAATCATGGTAGGCGAGAACAGCACGTTTTCATGCGCGACAGAGTACCTAATGCACTGATCTTCAGGTCGGTGTGCACAGGAAGACATGATGATGGATATGAAAGCACACGACAGCCTTCGCTGTCAACAGGGGCCAAATCAGAAGAAGCTCGGCGGCCATGAGAGGGATAGGTGTATGGTGAAGCCCTCGCAATTATGCATTAACACTATCAACACCACGGCTCCGACCAGCCATATCATGCCCCCCTCACCCCCCGGGTGCGGACACCCCCCCAAATGCATCTTCCCCACGCCACCATAGGCCAAGAAACTCATACACTCCCAATGCTCCCCCATCGCGGGTTTGTACACCGCAAAAAGTCTACACAGCGAAGTCATCCACCCTGGATGCCCGCCCCAGAACGCCATGCTATGCAAGAAAAAAGGCCCACATCGTGACTTCGTGAAGTGCTCGCTCGGAGGCCTGCGATAAAAGCCCAGTACATGCCAACCAAAGGATCGATCGGCGCAAGCGCCATGGTCATATCTTGGTATGGTGGTCCTCGTGATCGCTCGCGCTGGCCAGCGTGTCGCCCTCCCAGGACTCCGCCGCGGGCGACCGCAGCCCGACCGACGGCTCCCGGCTGCCACCCGACATGCTGGACCCGGACGCGATGGTCCACTCGTCGCTGTCGCCGTGGAAGGCCGGCGTGTACTCGACCAGGTCCGCGAGGTTGTACGTGTAGTCCTCGTCCGCGACGGCCTCGCCGTACTCGACGTAGTCGTAGTCCCACCGGAACAGCTTCCCCGACTGCGTGCGCGGCAGGAACTTGGCCTTGGCGAGGAAGAACGCGACGCCGGCGATCAGGCTGCCCGCCGTGAGGTCGACGGCGTAGTGGTGGTTGAGGTACATGGTCGCCCACCACATCCACATGGCGTAGGCAACGAAGAGGTAGCGCAGGCGCGGGAAGAGGTGCGACATGAAGAGCGCCTCGATGCTGACGAAGCCCGAGTGCAGGGAGGGGAAGGCGC
>JAWDJV010009774.1:0-18192 GCA_033119285.1 Teratosphaeriaceae sp. CCFEE 6253
GGGCCTATCAATTTGATACCCATCGCGTCGCGTGAAGGCGCGCCGACGGTCTGGGCCTCACAGCATATTGATCAATGGCGATGATGAGTCCATTGACAGACATTGGCGGAACAGACATGTGCTCGACGGATTTCCGGCCATGCGAACAACGTACGGGTGCTGTGTGTGTAGCATCGCCAGGCTGCTCGCGAAGGACCTTCCGCGATTGCAGTGCACTGCATCAACATGTCTCTGATCAAGCGCGACATCCGACGTCTCCGTCCCCACTGATGAAGCTCTGATCGCGTAGGGCGACGAGGAAGGTAGGTAGGGACGGTAGAAGAGGTACTCGTTGCTCGACACCGATGATCATGGCTGCCCCCGGGAACCTCATTGACACAGTTCGACTGAACCAGAGAGGATCAGAGTCCGCGGCAATCTTTCGATCTGCGATATGATGGAATGGACATGGTGAGTCGGGATAAACACGTTACGATATGAAGACGCTCGCTGGGAAAGACACCGTCAACGCTGCCCCGTGGTCGGGATGACCATACTGATGTGGCCTGGTCGCTTGGCGCCGCAGATGGCACGTCGCTGCGATTGCATGGGCACGGCTTCGATCAACTGACCAAGGGTAACATGCTTGCGAGCAGATCAACAGCCACGGTGATGAATGCGACGGGTTAGCCGGGCCGTACATGGCTGGGCGCCGAATAGCTATCGCAGCAGTGGAAGGCGGACATCGGACCACAGCCATCAGCCATACTAGTGCAGCAGGTGGCAATGGAGTCTGACCTTTCGCACGCCCGCACCGTCGACACTTGGGACGAGACGAAGAGCATCACGTCCCTACCATCTTGCACCTCGGCTCCACTGCAATCGCGTCCGCCTGACATGCAAGACTTGGGTCTTTGGGTACCGTGGGCAACATCTGCTGCTCAACCCCTACTTCAACAGCTCGAACCTCTCTAGACTCACCACGGCCGCCACGAGGGCCTCCTCCCGGCCGCGCGGCCGCCAGCCCAGCTCCGGCCTCGCCTTCGCACTCGACACCTGCTTCGGCTCCCCCAGATCCTCGGCCAGCAGCGCCACCCCCGAGTCGAAGCGGCCCACGACTCGCACGAGGACGCCGGGCAATTGCCGGGTCGTCATCTTCGATGCTCTGGAGCCTAGTCGGCTCTGCAGCGTGGAGGCGACCTCGCGCAGGGCCATGACGTCCTCGTCGGTGGCCAGGAAGCGCTGGCCCGCCGCGCGCGGGTCGGTCACCGCGCAGGGGTGCAGGTCGGCGACCGTCGCGGACGGCGACGATGCCCGGGGCGATCTGTGGGAGCCCCGGGACTATCACTCGGATCAGCGCCCGCCGAGAGCTGCGGGAGTGTTGGGGAGCTGACACTTTGCCGTTCGTCATCCGTACGATCGGCTCCAGGGTCGTCGCGTAGTTCTTGCTGAGGGTCGGGCCGAAGATCGCGACCGGGGTTGACTGTGGAAAGCTCCATGTCGCCGCCCTCTTTGGCAAGCCACTCCCAGGCCGCATTTTTGGAGATGGTCTTGCTTTTCGGGTAAGCTAGTGATGCATCAAGCAATGTCCAGTCGTCTTCGGCGAAGGGTCTGCCGCCCCGGTTGCGATGGCCGTAGACGCACCACGTTGACGGTGGTTGGTGGGTGGCCAGGAGCTCTGCATCCCGAAACGTGCGCATGGCGCCAGCAGCGTCCTCCTGGGAGCATCGCAAGCATCCCGGAGGGCTGTGGACTCACAGCCGCGAACGAGCTCGTTACAACGGCCCTCTTCACCGTGCCCCCGCGGCCTTCGCCGCCCTCAGCGCCCTCAGCGTCCCATGCCTCGCCGGCACAACCAAGGCGTCCTCGTGCTTCGGAGCAGCAGCTGGGAAGGGGCTGGCGACGTTGAGCACGTAGGTGCAGTCCCGACACGCTTCCACCCACCCCTCGGCCCTTTGTGAGCTCCGCCACGCGGAACTGGACGCCCTGTCCCAAGTCGTCGGCCACGCCACCGAACTTCAGCATCTCACGAACATCGTCGACGCGGGATGGCGCGCGGGTAGGGGTGCGGACGCGGTAGCCCTGGTCGAGGAGGGCGACGACGCAGTGGGAGCCGACGAAGCCGCTGACGCCCTTGACGAGGAGCAGGTCGTTGGCCGGCATGGCGAGCTCCGTTGTGCAGGCCACGCCATGGAGTAGAATCGAGGGCGACATGTATGATGAATCGCAGCCATACCTTAAGACGCCCCCTGCACAGTTCCACTCATCAACGTTACTAGATTGCCAGCCACCAGGCCTCCATCGGGTGTTTCTCGGTCTGCGGCTCGTCCATTGCACCGCCATCAAGCCACCGGGCGTGGATCATGTCGCGAAAGTGCACTCGCATGCGCCGAGAGTCCTTGTAGGCAACCTAACAATCGCGTGTCGTCGCCATGTCTCGGAGCTGCAGTCGAAGAGTGCCGGTGGGTGAGGTTGCGGCCGGCCCGCCGTCGCTGGTGAGCCTGAGGCGGCACGCGCTCCTTCCATTGAAATGCCACTCTCGCCCGTGCCCGTCATCTCCCCTCGCAACATCCTCGGAGACATGGACTCAACAAACAAGTACATGTATGGTCATACCCATACAGTCGTTTACGACCAATAAACCCGAATCGCACTGGAGAACGTCCTTCAGGAGCGTGGAACGATGCGATCTTCGGGTTCCAGACGCCAGGACGAAGTGCAGCCCATGTGGCCGCAACACCCCCCCCAAGATCACACTTCGTCGTCGCACTTGGATGCAGCTTGAGATACCTAGGACTTGTGCCCACTGGTCAGATGTGGCAGGCTCGCAGTCGGCGCATGCAGTGGTCTCAACGACGACGATGACATCGGCTTCCTCATCGGATATAACGGCACAGGTAGGCCGATGTAGGACGTACAATGTGCCGTCTCATCTTTCATCAACAGCCTTTCTTCCATTCTATGCGGCGTCGTTATGACACTAAACGTCATTCTCTTTTGACGATGATCGTGGGATAGATGCGAAGGCGCGCACTCAGCTCACCCGCCACACCACCTACCGCAGCCCAGCTATGGAGAAATTACCCGAGGCAACGGAAGAGCCGATAGCAATGCCATCACTAGGACACGAGCTGAGCAAGCAGTCAACGCCGCAGAGGTCGCCGTCCCGGCTAGATGACAACCGCCCAGCACTCACGCGAACCCTTTCTGCGCCCCCATACACCATCTTCACACACCGAGCGAAGATCTTCATCGTGGCCTCCGTCTCGGTATCCTCCCTGATATCCCCGTTCGGCGCAACCACCTTCTATCCCGCCCTCAATGATCTCGCTGCAGATCTCCGAGTTACTCCCACCCTCATCAACCTGAGCCTGACGACTTACATGGTTTGTACACTAAGTTGGCGGTGGTGTGGGCCGCGAGGCTGACGTGGTGAGATCACAGATCGCGCAGGGCATTGCGCCCTCCTTCATCGCCGGCATGTCCGATAGCAACGGTCGACGCTTCTCGTTCATCGTCTGCTTCGTCATTTTCGTTGCGGCCAACATCGGTCTAGCCTTACAGACCAGCTACGCTGCTCTGTTGGTCTTGCGAATGGTGCAGGCTTTCGGTTGCAGCGCAGCAATTGCCTTGTGCACCGCAGTCGTTGCAGACATCGCGACCTCTGCTGAACGCGGGAAGTACATGGGCTACGCGACCGCGGGCCTACTGATCGGGCCTGCCTTCGGGCCGACCATTGGAGGCGTGCTGGATCAATTCCTGGGATGGAGGTCGACCTTCTGGTTCCTTGCTCTGTTCGGCGGCCTGCTACTCGTCGTGTTCTCGGTGGCGTTCCCAGAGACGTGCAGGGCCGTCGTGGGAAACGGATCTATACCTGCGAGGGGCGTCAACCAGTCAGTACTCGGCTACATCCAACAGCGCCGTCACGCACGGGAAGCCGAAGATGAGGACGGGCTCGAGCACGCATCCATTCAACTGGCCGCCAAGAGGCGCAAGCTATCCTTTCCGAACCCGCTGCACACGCTGAAGATTCTAGCTGAGAAGGAGAGCTGCATCATCCTGCTGTACAACGGCTTCTTCTTCACCGGCATGATCGGCCTGGCAACTCCAGTTATTCCAGTCCTATACAAGGACATCTACGGGCTCAGCACGCTGGACATTGGCCTCTGCTATATAGCGATGGGCATGGGCAGCTTGGTCTCCGCACTCACGACGGGACATCTCGTCGACTGGAACTTTCGGCGCCACGCGCAACGTCTCGGCATGGAGATCCGCAAGGGCAAGCAGCAGGACCTCCGTGCTTTTCCAATAGAGAAAGTGAGGTGCCAGGTCATCGTGCCCGGACACGTCATCGGGACATTGGCTCTGCTAGCATTTGGCTGGACGCTCAAATACCAGACCTCGCTAGCAGGCCCCGAGGTTGCCTTGTTCTTCATCGGCTTCGGAGTTTCGACCGCATTCAACATCAGCAACACCCTGGTACTGGATCTTCATCGCGACCAGCCTGCCACTGCGACGGCAGCTGTCAACCTGGTGCGCTGTCTGATGTCAGCCGCTGGCTCGGCAGTCATCCTGCCCATGTGTCACGCGATGAATCCGGGATGGGCGTTCACATTCATCGCTCTGGTCTACGTCGTGCTGCTCCCGGTGGTGTTCTTGATCATGATGAAGGGTCAGGGATGGCGGGAGCGAGCCCAGCAGAGGAAGGATGCCGTGGCTGCTGCTGATGTGGAGGCACTGGCGAGCGAGGACAGCCGCTCAATTGGCGGTCAAGACAAGCAGGAGACGGAAAAGGGCGCTTGAGCACTCTGCCAGCCTGTGGATACAACCGAAGGCTCAAGTCGAAGGCCTTCTCACTCGATATTGCCATAATCAACCGATCCAGGGTATCTCAAAGCAGCGCCCCAGCAGCAACCATGGCCGCCGCAGCCGGCACGACCAACACCTTGTACACCTCCAGCACACCCGTCGGCGCCGCCGCGTTGCCACTCTGCGTGCAGCTCCCCGCACTGGCCAACTTCTCGGCACCCGCCGTGATCGCGAACTGCCCATAGTGCAGCTGGGACCCGGTGAGCGTCGTGGACGTCGACGTCTTGGTGCTCGTGCCCTGCGCGCTGAGCGAGAGCGTCGCGGCGCACACGGCGTACGAGCTCCCGCTGAGCGAGCAGGACTCGGCGTACGTTCCCTTCGCGCCCGCGGTGGACGTGGAGTAGGAGAACATGTACATCGTCGGGCCCTCCGTGACGCTGAACTGGAGGGGGGCGTTAGCTCGACGTGGATTATCTGGACTTCGGGGACGCTCGAACTTACCGACGGCGCTGCGCCGCACTCTGCCGAGTCAGTGCAGCTGAAGGCGTAGGTGGTCGCGCAGCCGTCTGCACTCACGATCGAGCCGGCTAGCCCGCTCGTGATCGTGCCGATGAGTACGGTCGCCGTGGCCGTGGTGCCCGCCGCTGAAGTGGCGAGGGTGGTGGTGGACTGCGCGAAGGCGCCCGCGGCAGCTGCCGCGAAGAGTAGGACTTGAGAGCGCATGGTGGTCGCGTGCAGAAGTCTTCGTGTGGGTGAAAGCGGCGGACTGCTGTTCTTGAGTCGCTGGCACTGCTCGATGAGGGGACCTTTGCTGTTGGATGTTGGGGAACCAGCTGTTGACGACGGTGAGGCTGCAGTACTTATCTAGTCGCGGATGCAGCAGACAGCCTGAATATGGCTGCGCCCGTTCGAGGAAGCCACATTCTTGGTGTCTCGAAAGTGTACCGCCCTCATTTCGCAAGGCTAGCTGTCGATCATTATGGCTTGGGTAGGAACAGCCTTTTGGCCCCATACTTCCCGAGTCATCAACAGGTCCTTTGACAATAATACCACTTTCCCCGTGTCACGGTGCGAGTGGTGGTCTACGTCTTCGCAGACAAAGCACTGATAAACATGCCCAACAATCAATCGACGTACTGTTGGGTGATTCGTGCCAATATCGAGCCACATTCCAGATCGCGAGAGGGAAACTCGCAGGATTCGGGATCTATCTCTGGCCTCCCACGCCTCCTAGCGCCCGCAGCGCTTCCCCAAACTTCACTTGCTTCGCCCGCAGGAACAGGTGCATAGTCCAATCAACGCACTGAATGAGTGACATGGGCAGATCTACGCGAGTGTCGCCGTCGGCTATGGCAGGACCGGTCAGTGACCACAACAGCTCGACTGGGCTGAACCGTGAACTTCCTCGTGAGGTAGACTCTGCCTTACTGTGTGGATGATGTCCTGGGACCAGGAAGGACTAGAGGGTCTCTCCGCACTCCAACGGGGTCTGCTCAGTGGGGGAGCCAGCCAAGCTGGCCCTAGGATACACTGCTATGTACATGCGGCAGATGCGATCTCCGCATGGCGTAGCTTTCGTTGATGCGAGCTGGTGCAGTCCACAGGGCGAGCTGCTACGGGAAGTTCCCGGCGGAGCATGTCCACTTGCGCCCTCCATTGATCGCGGTGGATGGTAAGGCTGCAAGCTAGGTGCCTGGGCTTGGCCGATCTCGAGCCGCTGTCCTTCGGTGTCGGTCTCGCGGTCTCCGCCGTCGCCTTCCCGAACAGATCGCGGGAGTCAATCCTCGCTCTGCGTCAGGCTGAACTCGTGTAGTCCCTGACACGCTTCTCTGGCCACCGCATGGCTGTGTCTTGCGTGCGTTGGCCTGCGCATGAGATGGACCTCATCGCCTTCAGTCCCGTGCAACGCGATTGCCTCGTTTGACGGTACCTTCGTGGGACTCTCGGGCTGCTGAGATTGTGGTGTCTGGCCCTGCACCTCCCCCGCCTCCTCCGAGAAAGTCCACCGGAGACTTGGCCATATCGACGCGTGTCGTCAGTCTGCTCTTGGCCCGCGCCGGACTCGCTACACTACTGCTAGCATGCCACTCGAGACCCGCGGCGCAGGGAAGCTCCTTCGACCGCACGCGGCTGTAGAAGCGCTGAGTCACTTCTGTAAAGTCTGGTACAGTACAAGGTGATATCTTGGCCACCCCATACTCCTCGCTCCCAAACATCACGCCATGCGCAAACATCATACAAGCCAGGCGGCTCAAGCGGCATTCGCAGCCATATCACCCCTCGCTTGCTCTAGAAGATCTTTCTCGCGCTTGACCTTGGCCCTCACCTCCAGCGACTTCGCACTCTCGATCGCACCCCGTCTCCTCTGGGCTTCCAGCTCTCGCAGTTCCTCCTGCTCCGCCTCCGTCGGCTCTACGGCTTGCGCTTTCGTCATCTTGACCAGCTCTTCGAGGATCTCGGCGTTGGTGCGGTGCTTCATGTCTATCGTGCTCACTCTATCCGTCTGTGGCGCGTCCGCGGCGTGTGTCGTTGATGTTGTCGAGTCTACGACATTGGGCCCAGAGGCGGGAGAGGAGGATGATTGAGGAGCGGAGGCGGCGGTCCAGTGGATCGACATGGTGGCCGGATCCTCGGCTTGCGCGGTCTTGTCGACGGTCATGGAGACGGCGGGGTTGTGGTATTTGAGGCGGATGAGCTCCTGGTGCCAGAACTTGCTGTGGCAGAGACTCTCATCAGTCTGCTTGGTCCACTGCACGTTGCCGTCTTCATCAATTGGTTCAAGCGTACCGTGGGCCCATATGTCCGCCTTCAAGTCGCGCCGCGAATCGCAGGTGTATCCTCTTGATGTCTTTGGGCAGTACGAGCGCACCGGAGCCGAGACGGATGGCCAGGAGCTTGGTCTGCAGCTTGCGCATGCGCTGTGGTAGAGACATCGTGGAAGTGATGATGGGTTATCGCGGTATCATCGCTTGGTGTCTATCAGGCGCGGTTGGGTGCTAGACTTCATGATGGAGAGCATGGAAGAGGCTTGGCGTTGAAGGTTGCGGAGAGGAGCAGCATTCCCGAGACCGACATGGCATTGTCACATGTAGCTTCAACGACACACCACTGTCACACTGTCATACGCATTGCCATGGCTTCACTCTTCCGCCACCGGCCCCGACCACAGAGCCTTCGACCAGCTTACCGCGCCTTCTCCACCACTCCAATTTCCTCCGTCTCCTTGCAGCTCGAGAAGAATGATCCTGAGGCCGTTGCGGACACACTCCCACCGTACCCCTATGGTCCAGCTCGCCGGTACAAGCAGTCCGATCTCGGCCTCTACGGCGGTCAGCGCGTGCGCTTTGGCAACAATGTCGGCGAGAAGTTCGAGAACAAGACACGGCGGGCTTGGCGTCCCAATGTGCTCACGCGGAAGCTGTACAGCAAAGCTTTGGAACGACCAGTGCAGGTCAGGGTGACGACGAGGGTACTCAGGACCATCGACAAATTGGGCGGCTTAGATGAGTATCTGCTGGGCGAGAAGGAGGCCAGGATCAGGGAGTTGGGGGAGAGCGGGTGGTGGCTCCGCTTCGCCATCATGCAGACACCCGCCATCAAAGCTCGCTTCGCCGCGGAGCGAATAGCCCTACGCCTTTCCGAGGAGCAAGCAGCAGAGGAGGACGCAGAGGTCGCAGAAGCACGGGCGGTGATCGAGGAGACCTCCGAGCTCGATCCTGAAGCCGAAGCGCCCGAAGTCAGCGAACCCCTCGGCACGGACGGCGCCTTCCAAGTCGAGCAGCCGCCCGGCGTAGCTCCGCTGAAGTTCCGCGTCGGGCCCGGTAAACATCTCATCCTCACACCGACCGGTTGGCGGCGCACGCGCCCGGACCCAAACCGTCTTGTGGACATGGCGAAAGCCCGCATCCTACGCGGGCTGGAAGCAGAGCACGCGTCCCAGCGAAAGTATGAGCCTGAATTCCAGCGCGCCAGGGAGAAGGCCGCGCGAATCCGGCAACGCTCCGCGGAGAAGACGGCCAAATCTCTGGGGAGCGGCGAGTCGCCGAGTGCGGATCAGCAGACCTTGACGTCGAAGGAGATCAGGCAAGTTGAGAGGGGTGTGCTGCCGGCTCTGGCGGCGCAGATCTTTGACAAGAAGGTAGCGTTGAGCGAGGAGAGGAAGGTGGAGAGGCGGGCGAGGAAGCGGGAGGCGGCGCAGCTGGAACGGGCGAGGAAGGCGGTGGTGGTAGAGGAGGAGTAGTGGTGGGTCCGAGACTCGCGCGCGGCATACGACTGCGTCCTGCGCTTCGTGCCCTTGCATGTTCATCGCATGTGTGCATGCAGTCCCAGCGTTGCGTGTCCAAAGTACAACACCTTTTGCGTGCTTCTTGACCCTGGGTACTACATCGGCCCGCCTTCGGAAGCATACGCATACTGACCCAGCAACGAGAGAACTGCATCGTGCTGTGACTCTGCGCGGCGCTGTGACTTCACGTCCAATCAGCCAGAAGCGCGTGAAGTGCAAAAGCCCTGGCCTGCTCTCCGTACATGTGCACAAGCTTCAAGGACGCGTGCCACGACCATCGATGGCGACGCGACCATCTGCACCCATCGCGGGACTTCGGAGCGCATCCACCACGCTGGGACTCGGCTGCCTATCACGAGACGGAGAGTTTGACATCCGAAGGCAAGATTCAGGTACGGTGCGGCGAGTACCACGCACTGTCCGTGGGTCGCGACACGCTTCTGCCCACATGCGTCGGTGTGCACGACATCCTCTGGTGGGGAGACTTGCAGGGTGATGCCAACAAGTAGATCACAGTGCGGCAGCTGGCAAGGCCACGCTCGCCACTTCTGTATACTCTTCGCTCACCACACGGCCTTGCGCATCCAGGACCTTCTTCGCACCCATTTCACATACAGCAATCCGATCGAGCACCACGTTTTCCGCCCAGCTGAAGTCATTGAAGCTCGCCAGCAGAGCCGTGGCATCGATCTTGAGCGGTGCATTTGCATCTGGTCCGTGACCTTGCGAGCGCTCGTCAGCTCCCGGCTCGCTGCGTCCAGCTGCGCTCTCAAGTTCGCCAGTACTGGGCCCAGCGCTTGCAGCGTGCGTGCTGAGTTCGTCATCGACGGCCACAGCGCTGGGGGGGTTGGAACGCTTGTCTCGCTGATTACGGCGGCCTCTGGCGTAGATCGTGTTCACGATCGTGGCATGCAATTTTAGCGGCCTATCATCGGGTACCAGGAAGCCAGCATCTGCGAATGTCTTCTGCACGGCGGAACAGAAAGGGTACAGTCTCTCCGAAACGTCCGTCGGGGCTGCGTAGAGGACGGACGTCTTGTGAGGATCGTGCATTGAGATCAGACCCTTGAGACTGACAATCAATGGTTGTGTCTGACGGTCTATCGATGGAGGCGTAATGGGTCGATCCAACGACATTGGACGGGATCCTGATGTGAAGACTTCGGGTGCCAGCGTATCACCTCGGGACGGTAATGGCTCGCCCCTGCTGGCACGCAGTAAGCCCGAGACATCTATGGCTCTCAGTGTTTCAACAGCTTGGCTCAGCTTGTTCCCGTCAAGGCTCATGACACCGAGCGTACAGTGTAGAGTACCGACGGGCCTGATGGCCTTTGGATGTATACTGAGCTCCACGCTTTCGGGGTCTGTCGGACGGGTGTCTGCCACAGTGCCCGCTGAGGTGGCATCCCTCGAACTGTACACTACCACAGATTTTTCGAATTGATTCATGGATCGCTCGAGCTGTGCTCGAGACTTATCGTTGACGAGCGGGAGACATAGAAAGTGAGTCAACGCCGGCTTCTTCTGTCCGAGGGGATGCCGTGGTCGCTTTGACCCAGCCATCGCAGGAGTCCCTGGCATGCGCCGGAGGTGCGAGACTACCGGCGGGTTCCGTCCCGAGTCTGCTGTAGACTCGGCTTGATGGGACTGTTGGTCGATCCCATGGGAACTACGGAGGTGGCAGAGGTGGTCGGCGGACGGACTGGATTGAAAGATTGCGAGCCTTAGGCAAGAGACGACGTCACTCCATCATCCCACTTTATGCTTTCCCACCACCACCCGCACCAAACATTCACACGCCCACCATGACCGACACAGAAGCGCCTGCGGGCGAGACGCCAAACCAACGAGCAGCCCGTGAGCGGCGCGAGAAGCGAGCCAAGAAGATGGCCACGGAGGGCGAGGACAGGCTGGCGCGCATCAAGGCTCTGAACGGCGGCGTCGCACCACCTACAGAAGCACTCGGTGGGCCTGCTGCACCGTTGGCGCCAAAGCAGCCTACCGTGGATGATGATCCGGACGAGGTAGACATCGATAGCATCAGCGGCACCCCAACGGCGCGGCAAACAGCGCGCGCGAACCAGCAAGACAACCCGCTGGCCGCTGCGATGTTCCAGATGCAGCAACAACAGCAGCAGAGCCAAGGCGGCGCGGAGGAAGATCCCATGATGAAGATGATGCAGTCGATCGCTGGAATGATGGGCGGCAATCCTCAAGACCCCAATGATCCAAATCAACCACCGCAGATTCCGGCCGGTCTGCAAGCCCTCATGGGTGGCATGGGTGGCATGGGCGCTATGGGGGGCGGCGGCAGCGTGCAGACGAAGAAGGCGCCGGAGACTGGCTCCGCATACCTCTGGCGCATCGTGCACGCCGTCTTCGCCTCGACCCTCGCGATCTACATCACCTTGACCAGCACCTTCAACGGCAGCAAGCTGGCCCGCTCGCAATCGGCATACACAGACGACGCCGGCTACGGGTTCGGCCAGCGCCTCTTCATCATGTTCACCTCGGCCGAACTCGTGCTGCAGAGCTCACGCTACTTCATGGAGAAAGGGCAGCTGCAGGGCTCGGGAATGCTGGCCAAGATTGCGAACAGCGGTTTCGTGCCGGAGCCATACGCGCAGTATGTGCGGACGTTAGGCCGGTATGTGGGGATCGCGCAGACGATCTTCGCCGATGCGATGGTTGTGGTCTTTGTATTCGGCGTTCTGGCCTGGTGGGGCGGCGCAGCGATCGCGTAGCAAACGCTGGAGCTAAGTAGAGCTCCACCGAATGCGATCATGGCCTGGATCATCACAGTGCTGCCTCATCACCGACTCGCCCGCTCAGCCTTCGCCGCATCCGCCGCCATCGTCATGAAGCGCTTCCGCTCCTCCTCGACCTTCCGACGAGCAGCAATGGCCGTGGATATCTCCTCCTGCAGCCTCCATTTCGCCGCGCCCTGGATCCACGTCTCGTCTCCAATCCTGAGCTGCGGGACCCCGGTGATCCTGCGATCCAAGCCCCTCTTCACCCAGGTCAGCTCGACCATCTGTAGGGTCGTCCCGTCTGCTCTGGCCTTGTTCAAGAGAGTCTGGCGGCGCATCTTCCGGATATCGTCGTACAGCCAATTGAGATGCTCGCAGCAGTTCAGGTATCGAATGTGCGCGTATCGGACCGCGGCGCGGTAGATCTCGGGTTCGGGGGTGCCGTAGACAGGTTTGTGGTGGATGGAGAAGTCGACGGTGCCGGTGCGGGCGTCGATTTGTTCCTTGAGGATCTCTAGATGCTTGGCCTGTCTAGCCTCGTGGTCGGCCATGTCGTAGATATATAGCCGCGCGGTATGATGAGCGCGTTATACCGTCGTGATTCTGATAGCTTGAACCGGCGGCTCTCGTTGCTATGTCTCAAGCTTTATAATTATGCTTCTCGCACAGAGTGGCAGCAAATTTGGTTACCTGCCGCGGGTGGTCTGTGCATATCTGCGTGTAAACCCGAAACAGATTAGGCAGCTGTGAATGTGAGGGCCACATTCTCGCTGCACTCTCTTAGACACCACGAACTGCAACCATGAGCGAATGCAAACAAGAGGTGATCGTTCGGACTAAGTTGCAGGGACAGTCGCAGAGCGGTTGAGATGGAGCAAAAGACATGCCCAGTGGCGGCTTGATAGCGAATGCTGGACAGGTTGATAAGATGAGCGGTCAGCTCAATGTCCTCCTTCAAGTAGGCGCTGGAACTATCTTGCTCTGGCAGAGCATCTGGCTCGGTAAAGAGCCGACAAAGCGAGCTGGCCGCAGTCATCTCACAAGAGTGGTGGACCGCATATCGCATGTCCACGAATGCGCTTTGGTGCGGCCTCTCGACCTTCCCGCTAGCCGTATCTGTCTCTTGGGCTCTTCGATCCACGTGCGGTGATAACCATGGTGACATGTGCATTCGGGTCGACTGCGCAAGCGCTCACGGGATGGTCCCACAGCCTGTGGGCTCGAGGCCACTCTTTCTTCGACGTGTTGAGCAACAGATGCAGCTAACCGTTCCCGTGTGGCTGAGCGGGCATACCTGACGGGTATGGAAGGCATCCTGCCCCGACCATTTGATTGCCTTGATCCTGATGCACAGCATGTGCTCGACCGTCTCCATTGTTCGGCCAGGGATTGTGCGCGTGTCAGATCTTGTCACATGCCAAAGCGTCGATCGCGCCTTCCCTCCGTGAAGGTCCGGCCGACTGGTGCAAACATTCGCCATCAGTCAACCGTTGCTGACCGAGCAACCAATGTCCACAACAAAGCTCACACCCAGCTCATGCCCTTCCTGATCTTGCGTCTGCACCTTCAACACCCCGACGCTTGCCCAAACCCACACCCTGCACACTGCCGCAACACATCACGACACATCCTACTCTTCCCAAGCCGGAGTCTTTCCGCATCCTTCTCACAGCTGCCAGTATACCCACACGATGGAGTCTCCCTCGACCCAGTATGCGCTGCCCAAGACTTCGATCGATGACCACAGCGTGGCGAGCTCCAGCCGTGCCATCAACATTATGACCTCCGGAATGGCCGCAGGCCCCACCGTCACCAGTACCAGCACCGGCAGTGATAGCAACTCCTTCACGGACTACGGCCTCAAGCGCGCCTTGGAGCGCACCGTCTCACGCCCTCACGCGGCCTCCACCAAGCAAGACCAGAAGGACGACGAGTACGTCCGCCGTATCCGCGAGCACCGCCGCGGCTTGTTCAGCCGACTCCGCAAAGCCGAGCAGGCCTTCACCGTCGTCGACGAGCAGCGCGACGCCAACCAGGATCCCTGCCAGGCGCCATGGATCCACGCCGCTTGGTTGAAGGCGAGCGCCGAGCTGACCAGAGCCGAGCGCGACTTCAACATCTACGTCGAGGAGATCCAGGCTCTCCAGGGCATGGAGCCCAAGACCCGTGCCGAGCTGCAGCGCGAGGTGACCAGCAAGCGGGCCCGGGGCCAGGGCGATCTGAAAGGGGCCGACGAGATCGACGACGCTCTCCGGAGCACCGACCAGGCCAACATCGGGCTGGCGAAGGCGAAGCAGGAGAAGCGGGAGGCGGAGCGGCGGGCGCGGGATCTCAAGGCCGAGCTGCTGCAGTCGGGCCGGGACTTCCAGGGGTATGCCAATGAATTGCATCACCTGATTATCAATCAATGCTAATCATTTGCAGGCTTGAGGGTGCGATGGATGCGCTTCGCAAGAAGCACATCTCCGTGATCCAAGAGAAGTACAAGCTCCTGGAGGAAGTGGCCTGGCTGCAAGAGCAGCTCGCGCGGCTGGGATCCGCCTGGCCCGGTACGTACTACCGTCCTCTCCGCATCGCAGCATCGGGCACGAGCAACCCTGAGACGTGCCGCGCCGCTTCAGAACTAACACCTGTTGCAGGAGACGAAGCCGCCGTCCGTGCGGTTCCCCGTGGCGCAGAGGGCGTCTCGCGCCCCTGCGTGTGGCACCCGGCCGGGGCGTGCCAGATCTCGTCGCCGGAGGAGCAGGAGCGCGGGAAGTTCTGCAAAGTTCTTCTTTAGGTAAGCAGTCATAGTTTCCTCTTTCTACCGTCGCGATTGGATGGCTCGATACGGATATCGGAGCATGGGGGCCAGCTGCGTTGCGGAGAGTATGGCAGACGTCGCTCGCTGGTGGCGATTGTGGCAGCCGCAGCCAGAGCCTGAGACCAGGTGAAGGCGCGGAGAGCCTCGAGCGACGTAGGGTGCCTCGCCGGCAGGGACACACCTCGCTCGAGGGTCAAACGGCCATACCGCTGCATGTGGAGATCTGGGTTCGTGGAGGACACGGCAAGAGAGACATTGTCATTTGCATGGCGCATGAAAGCGGCGGTGGGCTATCATGGCGAAAGCAGGCATGCGGACGCCGCAATCGCCGCAGAGCTCGAGATCGTCGCCCGGCATCTCCTCGTCCTCATCCCAGCCCCCGGCCACTGGGCCGCGATGCGCAGGCTCAGACTCATTGTCATCGAGCGGCGACGGCTCCTCTCTCACCCGGAAATCCTGCAGCACCTTATCCTGATGACGGAACATATTACTGATATCTCTCCCCTTAGCGCTCCTGCTCTCCCCGGCGGCCTCGGCCATGTTGGTGACCGCCAGGTTCACCAGGCTGAGATTCCACGCTGACCGCTCCGTGTGCAGTCTCCGGAACATGGCGACGAGGTGCTCGCGCACCAGCCGCTCCGCCAGCGCATCGACCCCCTCCGCGAGCCCGAAGACGAAGCCGGGCAGCGGCGCAGAATGCGAGATGCGCTTGAAGGAGCGGACGCGGGTGCCGTCTGGTTGGAGCGGGGACCGGGGCCTGGTGGTCAGACGCAGCGTCTTTGGGTGAGCGAGCCACTTCTTGCTCTCGCTTGGTAAAGACATTATTTCACTTCGATCGTTTCCTGCCTTCTCGTCCTTGCTCACGTCTTGATCGTCTCCCAAAAGGTCAATGCGCATTCGAGTGATGAGGCTGCGTGCAAGAACATCAAGCTCCTTGAGCAACTCCGGCAGGGTGTCCAAGCGGATGTAGCTGTCTTCAATACTGATCTGACTGGGCACGATCTTCGCCTGACTGACTTCGGTATCGTCCACGCCGTGCAGGAGACACCACACCTTGTAGCCGATGCCATGCGGTGAGCCGGGTCCACCAAGCAACCTCTCCAGCATCTCCGGATTGACGTCGGGATGCTTGCGAACGTCAGCCACCATGACACGCTCCTTCGTGCCACCATACACCAAGCCCGTGTCGATCTCGGCCGCTCTCTGCAGGATGAAGTTGCGGAGCTTCTGAGAAAGCTTGAAGCCAATGCCAGGAACCTTGCCAATCTCATGCCGGTCCAGAAACGCCTGCGCGTTACCAGACACATCACTTGAGCAAGTGAGCGGCGGCATGACGGTAGTCTGCCCCTTTGGCTTGTTCAGATTGCCAACCAGCTTTGACAACAGCTTCGACGTGGCGATGCCGACTGTTGACGTGTAGCCCTTCTGCTGTTCGAGCTGATGCCGCATGTGCAGAGCCAGGTGACTGCCGAGGCGTAATCGCATCGTGAGATCATCGACGGCATCGATTGCGCCTGCGTGGGTGTATTCACTCGGATACGGATGGCCAGCTATTGAGGAGGCGTCGAAAGTGAAGCCTTCCATGGGATCATCGCGAGACGTCTGGAAGAAGGAGTGCGCTGCATCATTGCGATTCAACGACTGCATGTTGTAGTCTACAAGGTCGGTGACGTCCAGCCAGACCTACACATACTCGATCAGCCCACAGTCTACTAAGGAGGTAGGCTTCACCTCACCTCGTCGAAGCCCAGCCTCTCCACCTTGCCGCTCCACGAGAAAGCCTTCAGGAAGCCATACAAGTCCTTGCTCGCATCGCGGAAGCGACTGATGTCCTCGCCCAGCTCAATAACCACGTCGGGGCATATCCGCCTCGCGTCCCGGATGAGCTGCAGCTTGTGCAGCCCTCGTCTCCTCGCTTCGTAGTTGCACGTCACGATGATCTGCTTCTGCTGGACCGCGAAGGGCAGGCTCTTGAGGGCCGGGTTGGCCGATTCGAAGACCGAGGCGTAGAAGCAGTCGTAGTCGAAGTGGATGATCACCCTCCCGTCTTTGCGTGCCGGCACCTTGCTCGCTTGCATTGTACCTGCATGCTTGCGTGATGGTGGCCGAGTGCAACGGGGTTGCTTCACGTCTCTGGAGTACGTTTGTTGGGCGGAGTGGATGTCGTATCATCGAACATCTTGCAATTCTGGAACCTGAAGTCCGAGCGCGACTCGGTCTGTGCTTTCGCGGTGCAGTCCACTTGCACATGTTAAAACTTACCAGGTGCTTACTGTACTTCTCCAGTGTTTACATCACCAACCAACTCCCGCGGTGAACAGGGCTCGCTCCCTCACATGACTCCGTTTCACGTTTGTGGATTGACCGCCGCCGATATTGGCCGTGCCCGAGGGAACGAACTTTCACGCAATGAACGACCTTGTTCGAACCTCGCCGTCCTTAGGCGACCCAAGCCGTTGACGGGATAACCTCGCAACGCGCATCCAACTTCGGTCACGGAGAGCTGCCGGGGTTGAGTACATTGCCAGCCAAAGCCGTCCCAGCCATGGCACCATCCACGGGGGCTCAGGCAGGTATGGCGTGCAAAGGTACAAGAGTCCTGCTCAAACGGCAAGCTCCGACCTTGCCACCACCAATCACCGACTTGCGGTTCCCGTCTGGCGGCGGTCGCATTGCGCTTGATGCTTGACCTCCGTCTACTCCGGCACCACAACAAAGATACAGTCGAGATGCAGCTGCTCATTGTTCAGTCTCGGCCCTAGAACGCTGGTAGCTCACCCACACGAGGCCTTATATGTAGATGGATCTGATGTTGGCTCCGACTTCGAATCCGAGCGTATCACAGGGGCAAGCGACGCACTGAATCCCTCGACCCATCGGCACACAGGCGTGGAAGCGGCTGGGTTGTCATAGAAGACTAGGTCTCACCGCCCAAACACCGTCTTCGTCTTCCGTGAGCTCCCGACTTTGACAAGCTATTTCTTGCTAGAGCTCAGTCATTGCCAAAGGCCGCCATATCCTGGCCCTATCGAAACGCCATCACAAGACTCGGTGGAATGAAAGGCCATACCATCACCAAATTGGCGCTGGTGGTGCCGCAGCTGGCCTCCCTACCGACTCTGTAGCCTCCCCTGCGATTCCCAATCTCAAGCCACGCCATCAGTGCCAGCGGGGCAGAGATGGTCCAACATATGGTTGTGGCGACGCCGGCCGCCCACCGTAGGATCACCAAACCGCTGCTTGAAGAGTTCGACGTCCACCGCCATACTTCCGACACTCATACACACGACCACATACACACATGCTCGAAAACAATCTAGGCACGAATAACGGGGAGCGCCGTGAGACCTTGATCTCACGATGACACTCCCACCCACGCCTAGCTCGGGCTCCGGCTTCCTGAGCTACCTTACCCATCGACAGTCTCATGATGAGGGGCTCGCAAAGCTGCTGCAGTACGACGTGTGAAGATCAACGTGCATCACCCTGGCCGACAAGCTCTTGCATGCTCGGGAACGCTCGGGGCGGCTTCGAGTCCACCTCCTACTAGTGTAGCTACTACGTAC
>JAWDJV010009775.1:0-18167 GCA_033119285.1 Teratosphaeriaceae sp. CCFEE 6253
CGCTTGCCGTCATTTCCTCGCCGCGAAGAGTGTCATCACCCCGACTGCACAATGCAGTTCTGGTTCGACCTCGGTTCCGCAGGCGATGCCAAAGCCGGCAAGCTCGCGCGGCAGAGTGTAGAGTCCGGCGATGTCTGGCTCCGCGTGAAGCGGTGCGTACTGCCATTCGACGTCGCTGGTGATGACAAGGCCTGGCTGGCGTGCTCGGTCGACGAGGACAAGATCCTGGAGCCTCCGCGCACGCGGTGGTCCTTGGCAGGAGAGCGCATCCTGGGTTGCTTGACTCCCACTGAAGGCCGTGGCTGGAGTGTGCCTCCCCGGAGGACATGATGACAAGATCATTCGGTTGTAGTGAATGGGGAGCTGCGTCGGTGGGCAAAGTGCTTAAACTATGAGGCAGGAGCCAGCTGAGAAGGCTCTGTGCGAATACTACAGTGGTTACAGAGGCAGGCACAGCATTGCGACAGCATCTGCCATGTCTTGCATAGCTGGGATCAGGAGACCGAGTGACCTTGCAGCCTTATCCATAGATCGCTCCACGCTCAAGCGCCTTGCTTCCCACTGCTCGCCAAATGTAACACAGCAGAGACAAGGTTTGTCATCGTCAATCTACCCTCGTCATATGAACAAAAGCCGCGCCGCACTATCCAAGACATGCACATCTCTCCTCCGCAGCCCAGGCCGGTGCCGTCATCCTCATCACAGAAGCATCGCCGCCATGCTCGCCGGTCCCGAAATCTCCACACGACTCCACCGTGCCTGACTTCGATATCAGCATACTCGCCTAGAACACGTCCTCCGGCCACTCAAACTCCCCACCCCCTACAATCTTCATCTCCACCGTCGTCTTCGTGATTACAGTCTCGACCAACCCCTCGGCAGGCGGCGTGTCGACTTGCAGACTCCCGCCACTCCTCGCCACCACAATCTCCTCACCATCCCCGCCGCTCGTGAATCGGTCGAACAGTCCCGGCCCCGGGCTCCCGCTCCTACCCCTCCTCCCCTGCGCAGCCTCTGCCGCACGCACGATGATGGTCTCCTCGGCGGCGGCCGGCGCCTGTACGGATCCGGCACGCTTGTGCTTGTGCGGACTGCCCGACCTCGATCTACCGCCAAAGTAGCGCGGGGGCTTCTTTGCGGGATCGCCATGCATAGAAGCCACGGCGATAGCACCGGCGGACGCTTCCTCTTCGTCCTCGTACAGTGGCTCCAGTGGCTGGCCCTGCGAGTCGATGCTGGTTCGCTGAGATATGTCGTTGGCTTCGTCTGCGCCAGGGTGCACATCAGACGCTTCGGCTTCGCTGTAGAGTTCCTCGTCGCTTCCAGTAGTCTTCCGAGCTTCAGTATTCCTCGTCTTTGCAGCAGCCTTTCTGCCCTTCGGCGAGCTGTGCTTCCCACCCGCACCCCGCCCCCTGGTCCTCTTCGCCGGGCCAGGTGGACTAGTGCTCGTGACGTTGCCGCTCGACTTCCTCTTCTTCCTCGGCGTGCCGTTGGCCTCTTGCCAGTCTGCCTCGTCATCCGTCGTAGTCGTGGGCCTGAACGTCGCATCGTCCTTGGCGCCGGACTTGCGCTTCTTCGACTTGCCCGCGGGCTTCTTGGGAAGCTTGACCTGCTTGTCCAGCGCCTTCAGCTTGGCATCGAGCGAGGCGTAACCGCCGCTCTGGGCGGGCTCCGCAGGCGGCGCCGCGCCGATCATGAGGTCGGCTGTGGCGTTTGGGCCCATGTCAATGGATCCGCTGGTGAGCTCGGTGAGTTCACTGGTGATGACGTTCGCTTCGTTCGCTTCGTTGACAGCAGTCTCGCTCATTTTGTGCTTAGTGGTATCCTTGGTGGTGGATGCGAGGTCGATCTTGTCGTCTGAAAGCTTGAAGAGTGAGTCGGCACGTCTCGGGTATAAAAGTGATGAGCTTTTGGTCTTGATAGTATCACCGGCGTCGCCAACGTTCACGAGCTCACTGATGTCGCTTGCGCCAGTCACTTGTGTGCCGGACATGCCCATGTCCGGCGACAGCTCATCGTCACCGAATCCTAGCTGCTCGGCCATCAACACCCGCTCACTCGGCAGACTCGGCAGCTTCCCTGGAACAAACTTAGGTCTCTTGATCGTCTTGCCGGGAGTGAAGCGCTCGTACTTCCCGCTAATCTTGGGCGCCGGAGAAGCTTCTATCAAGGCCTCGCCCAGCTCCCGTCGGGCGACCTGCAATTTGCTCTCCAGATTGCTAACGCGCTTGGATAGCTTGTACTGCTTCTTGAGGTCGACTTTGGACGATGACTTCTGCAGGGTGGAATACTCGAAGTTCGCTTTCACCGGCGAGACGGAAGATGAGGACTGTAGGTGTAGGTGAGTGGTGCTAGTGAGGTTCAGGTCGGAGGCGACGCGCTTGAGCCCGCCCTTGAGGTTGGACACCGACGGCTTCTTGAACGTGAAGCGCGAGCGGAATGTGCCCTTCGTCTTCGTTGCGGCCTCCTGTGCCTCGCTGCCGGAATGGTTGGACACGTCGTCTCTCGGTGGCGGCAGCAGCTGGGAGCCGGTGGAGGTGACTCGATCGTATGTGATCGATGGAGGAACACCTTCCAGAACAATGGCCGAGTCGCGCGGTCTTGAGCTCTCGGCGGATTCACGGATATCCCGCAGGTTTCTGCCGACGGGCTTGAGGCCCAGCTGTCCGGCCGCCTTCATCTGCGCGTACTTCGCCTCCGCCTCCTCTTTCTGCCGACGCTTGCGCTCTTCCTCCTCGTTGTGCTGGCGAATCAGTTCCTCTCGCGACTCATTCCACATCTTGTTCCACAGCGTGACGGGATGGAAGTTGGCGAAGGGGCGTCCGAAGCGAAAGAAGCCTCCCGACTCTGCTTTCGGGATGGGCTGCGCGCCGAAGCCGGCAAGCGACATGGCTGCATCTCCCTGCGTCACGCCCACCAACGACACATCCGGCATCACCGTGTCGTCGTTGTAGCCCTCCATCAGCTCGTCGACTTGCTTGATGTTGCCGCTTTCCGTCCTGATCATCCGCGTGAAGGCACTTGGCGGCTTCATGCTGGGCCGGTCGTTCAAGCTGCCCTCCTGAAACTTCGACTCCCGTTGCCGCTGCTGCTCGGCCGCCTGTCGGAGGCTCACGTGCGAGAGGTTATTGATCTTCTGCTTGCGCCGAAGATGGCGCTTCTTGCCCGGCGTACCCTCGGAGCCTTCGGTATCGCTCTGGCGGCTCCGCTTGGGTGTATGTGCATCGAGGTCGGCGGCTTCGAGCCAGCCATCCCGCATGTCGTAGATGGTGTCATCGTGGTCGTCTCGCTTGCGTTTCGACGCGCTCGGTGGTGCGGTGTCGCCATTCATCTTGCCGTGCTTCGGCGTGTCTTTGCGTGGTACCGGTGGGCCTTCTCCTTCTACCTCTCCTCCGTCAGCTCCGACATGTCTCGGCATTGTCGCGTCGGGCATGTCACGCTGCGTCCTCTCAACCTTTGGCGCCACTCGCATCGAAGGTGATGTGCGGATGTGCGGCTGAGCCACTCACCTATGTACAAGGACGCGTGCCAATTGAAGCAATCAACAGCGACACCCTCGGACCCGCTGTGTCTGCCGGGGATGCGGTGTACACCTGATGTTTGTCCGAATCGCGAAGACCCTCACTTTGCCCGCCCCGAGCCAAAATCAGGACTGCTATGACCAAGAGTGTCGCGCAAAGGCGCAGCGGCGTTGTCTTGCAGCGGATGGAGGAGGTGGACGTGGAAGTGAACGTGGACGCGTGGGGGTCAGGGTCAATTAGAGCGGCGGGAGCGGGAGCTTAATCGGCCTGCACGTCTTCACGTGCAGGACTACGAGCCAATGGGCATCCAGTACACCTTTCCAGTGCGCGCCCACGTCGATGTACCGCACTGACGATGTGAGGACGAGGATTGTGTGCGCTCCCCAGTCCCCTAGACTCGCGGCGCCGGCACGAGGGAAGGGATGCGTGAGGAAGAGGCTCGGGACATTACTGGTCATTGCCACCCGCGATAACAACAGTCTGAATAGTCTTTTCAAACGCACTCTAGCCTCTGCTGCCTTGAAGCAGAAACGACGATGGACAGCATTCTCGTCCTGTTCGGTCAAACACTGCGCAGTTGCAGCCGATGAAGGCGCCGTATGCATGGCATGGCGATATCGGGCACCTCATGTTGAACAAACACCGGACTCTCCGCGTGAAGCCCAGTTGCCCCCCCCAACATAACCCTCGCAAGAGCTGCCAGCCCCGAAACACATCGCCCCAGACACGACAGGCAGTACAAGTAGCCGGTCCACATCTCCGCAGGGCAGCTTGTACCGAATCCCACCCCCCGGACCCAAAGCAGCGCACGAACCAATCCGGAGACGCAGCCGATCATGCCCAACACCCTCCGCACCGTGCACCACTCGGCCTACTTCTCCGCCCTGCGCAACGGCATCCACGCCGTCGACGATACCGCCTTCACGCTGTGCTAGGTCGTTTTCAGCAGCGGGATGCTACTCGTCGGCGTCGCCCTACTCGTCCTGCTCATGGCCTAGAGAAGTCGTGCGGGCCGATGCTTGTGTCGCGGGGGAGTGAGAGTACGTACCTAGTGCTTAGGCGTCCGGCTGATTAGCACGGCAGATGCTGCGAGATGTGCTTGATGGAGCGAGCGACGGCGGTGCGCTGCCGGATTTCGGGATGTAGAGGGATGTGAGATGGCGAGGCCGGGACGCTGATGAGTCGGCCGGAGGTCGATGGGATTGCAGAGTCATGGGCTCAGAGTTGTCGTGGCGAAGCACATGCCCTGTATGGTAGCAAGCCTTGACTCGTGGTTCCTTGCCCAAGCCTCATCTTTGCGGGAATCCGTTCATACCGCCGCCCCTGTTCTCCTACCGCTCATTGGACAGGCTGAGTCGGGAGGTATGGCGCCTTGCCTGTACTCGACGTGCGCATCCCAGTGGGTCGATCGATGGGTGGCATCGGCAGCCATATCAGGTCTCCCCACTCACCTGTCCTCTCGACTTCGTGGTGATGGCAGAACGCGGCTGGCGTGCTTCCCCCGACGCCGGGTCGCGTAGACACCTGCTATCGCTTGAGACCCGTGTCTGCCGTCAAGCCACAGTCCCTCGTTGCGGGACAGTAATTTTCGCGAACAGCATATCATCATGGCTTTGTACAACCGTATACATAGCTTTATCGTCCCTTTCAAAGCTCGTCGTTGCCGAGTCGAGCACCCCAATGGAAACCCTCCTGGAACCCGAGACGCCCCTGCTTTCCTTCACAAACTCAGCTGGTCCGCCGAGATGCGATCCGCACTGCGATCCCTCTTCACCATCCCCAACCGATAATATCGGTCCTCCCCTCCCGCCGTCCGGCCCCCAATGAACCACTTCTCCCCGCCCGTGGTCCTCACCTCCCCAAAGCCCCCAGAGTCCGAACTACTCGCGCTCCCCCTCCTGCCCCGCCGCGCCTCCCTCGCCGTCGGGTAACTCGGCTGCGGCTTGTTCGGGGGCCCGTAGACCGGCAGTCCCGGCGAAGAGGGCGACCGCGGGAGGTGCGTCTGCGGACTGACGATGTGCTGGAGCTGGCGATCCTGTGCCTGGGTGGATGCAGGAGCGTAGGGGTTGGCCTTCGGGTTGATGGGGCGGGGACTCGAGATCGCGGTCTCGGCTGCTGCTGTGGGGGAGGGTGTTCTGGCGGCGGGGGAGGCTGAGGTCCAGATCGTTGCAGTGGCCGCGACGGCTGTGGAGGTGGAGATGGAGGGCGAGGTCTTGTGGAGTTGCTGCGAATGCGCTCGGAAGGCCGCGAGGAAGTTGCTGAGGAAGGGCCGTTGGGTCGGCATGGTGGTGTCGTAGGTGTGAGGGTGGTTGGAGTTCGAGACTTCGTGTAATGTCGTTCTCTCCCCCTCCCTCTCACACTCTGCAGCCCGTATTCGAGCACCCCTCGCGAGCACGCTGGTGGCTGGCAGCCTCCTTCACTGCAATCGGCCCTATATCTGTGCGCCGCTGGCTCGCTGTACCGCACTCTATTCGACTTTTCGGCTGACAGGGCGGCGTGGGTGGAAGCAGTGCTCTGGTGGTATGTGCAATCGACGCCTTCGGTTAGCGGCTGTCACCTCGCGCCGTGGGCCAACCTTAAGGCCCTGTCACATCGCATGTGGACGAAGCCGACGCTGGCGAAGGGTCACGAAATCCCCTCCGGCTTCGCCCGCGCCGGCGAGCTCTCTCCGCGTTTGAGCCGAGGAGGGTCGGCAGAGCGCGCGACGTGGTGCATGGGTATGTGCACTGGGGATGTGCCGGCGCGTGCACGGCGAGATACCACGGTACTTTGACGGATCACGATGATGCACAACATCAACATGTCGCCGATCAACAGAACTCGGGGTGTCGGTGGCCATGTGCCCTCGAGACAGCCCGGCGCTTCGGTTGCGAGTGCTGCTCTCGTCAGCCTGCAGGTGGCAGTAGTACCCGGCGAATTGAGCGAGGGGTCTATGGCGGACATACTACGCCGTCATTTGGAGATGGCGACGGCGAGTCGTTGGACGACGAGCGGCAGGTCCGTATGTGGACACAGATAGACTGGCAAGTAAGGAGCGTGAGAACAGCCGGCCCTGCCACCAGCCACGAGCCAGAGCCGATGGTCTACCCAGTTCGTGTCACGTTAGATCGGCACAGATGCTTCAGTACATAGCGCCCATCACGACCAGAGCGCGATCATGAGTTCGACCCGCTCTCGCTCCGCTGCTTCTCGTCCACATACCCGCTCTTCGTCTCCAGCTTCGACCCGCCCGTCCCCGTGAAGCTCATCTCGCCGCTGCCCTGCAGCGGGTTCGCGGTCGACGTGTCCCGCCGCGAGCTCCGCATGCGGTCGCTGAAGACCTTGAGCGCGGGGACGGAGATGCACATCATCGTGCCGCCAATCTCGCCGCCCTCGAGCCCGAGCATGGGGCCGTAGAACCAGGACTGGTCCGAGTAGTGGATCCCGCGGCCCAGGATGCCGAGACGGCCAGCGGAGACGGCAACGACGCTGCAGGCGAAGTCAGCGAGAGCGCGAGTAGGAGAGATGGTGGTAGAACTTACAGCACACCCGGATACAAGATCAACGCCAGCTTAGCCTTCGTCGCCTTATCCGTGTTGATGGCCGAGATCAACCGCGCCGGAATCGCAAACAGCATCAGATCCGACGCCAGACTCAAGCACCCATTGACCAGGTACACCAGCCCCCAGCTCATGCACGTGTACTGGCTCGACTCGACCTGGAAGTCGTACGGCCAGAGCGCGGTGACCGGGTGGCAGTGGAGGATGAGCGTGAACATCTGGGGCAGGTACATGGCCGTGATGACGCCGTAGCCGACGTAGACCATCATCCGCACCCCCTTCTGCCCGCCACTGAGGCGCTGGAAGAAGGCCAGCGCGGACAGGCGACAGCAGAACAGCGCGGTGTTGTAGACGAGGTGCAGCGCGAAGTCCATGATCTCCTGCTTCGCGACCACGTTGACGTCGATCAGACCCTGCAGCACAATCCAGTAGATGTGCCGGCCCTCGCCCAGCGCCAGCGTGGCGATCGCCATGCCCACGAACGTGACATACATGGCCATGGCGAGCAGCAGGAGCCCGTCGTCCCAGCCGAACCCGGGCGCCTTGGTGGTCGCGCGCACGAAGATCCGTGCGCTGGAGACGATCATGGCGATGACGAAGATGATGATCAGCGCCGCCTTGGACGCGCCGTCGCGGCTCTCGTTGAGGAACTGCGGCGTCACGCCAAACTCGAGCTCGGTGCCATCGGGCAGGGTGTAGTTGCCCGGCGCGGAGGCATCGTAGGGGAGTTGGAAACCGTTGGCGAAATCGACGCAGGCGTCGATGCACTTGCCCATCGTGATGGTGGTGGGCTGGGTGAGGCGGAGTCGTGCAAGGGCGAGGGACGAGGTGGGCAAGAGGAGCGAGATAGTTCGACACGAGGGCGGGCGGGGAAGCAGCCTTTGAAGTGCCGCTCGGGTCGGTTAGTAGCGTGAAGCTTATCGCCGCTTCTGCACGTCTGCGGCGCGGACATGGACTCCGCTCCTGCCGCTGCTGTCCAGTCTCAGACAGACCAAGACGCACGCTCACGGAAGCCTCGTCGTAGCCAGGCAAGCTGGTCCCTCTTCTGAGATCACGACTCCCCTGTGAGTCGGAGTAGCCGGGGCGACGAAGAAGCACATCAACTGCCGATCGAGCAAACGAGACCAACGATCAGTCGCGGGGCGGAGACAGGCCCGCTGCGCTAGGAAGACCGCCAAGGCCCCTTGTCTCCGCATCCCATGACGGGCCGTCCAGTCCACGCTGAGAAGCCCGTCGTTCATGGACGGGCTCGTTGTGATTCGTGTACACGCCGGGAGATATGAAGCTACACCACATCGCAGCTCCAGGCCGTGGCCGAGCAGTCAGGTATGAAAGATGCCCGCCGCCCGTCAAACCATCCCAAGCAACGCCGGTATGCAGTCTCCGTGCAGCGTCCCCGAGAACGCCAGTTGAGATGCATCGCCTGCTTTTATCGCAACCATCAGAACGCCGACGCGATGCACACTAGCAAAGACAATCGTCCACTGGAATTGTCACGCCGTCAAGTGTCCAGGCCAACGTCCCTCCCCCCGCAATCCCTCAACACGCCGACCACCTCATCCATCCTCGCCACCTGCGCCAGCATGCGCTCCTCCATCTCCCTCCACTGCCTCAGCAGCGCCTTGTCCCCCTGCTCCAGCTTCGTCTCCTCGTAGCCCTTCACGTCCGTCCGCTCCGCCTTCTCAATCACCGCCCGGAAGCCCTGCCTCTCGACCTTAACCCGCTGCAGCGTCCGACTCATAGCCTTGTACGTCTGCTGCAGGACCAAGCTCTGCACCCGCGGCGGCTCGAAGAACCAAAGGTAGGTAGTCCTCGAGGGCTGGCGCTGGTTGTCCTTGGGCAGCTCCTGCGCGTCGACTAGCCCCGCGAACTGCAGCTCCGTGAGCGTCATCCGGACGTCCCGGATGCGCATCATGGCGAGCGACCCGACCTGCTTCTCCTCCAGCTTGCCGCGCTCGCGCAGCAACCGGATGATTCGCAGGGCTTTCTTGCCGAACCGCGCAAGGATCGTGGAGTCCAGATCCGCTTGGACCAAGCCGTCGGTGAGGAAGTCGAAGTTTACCCGCCATTCTTGGGAGTTGGAGCCGGGACGGGCGCGCTTGCAGAAAACTTTGGGGTGCTCTTCGAGGAGCATGAGGTGCGCTTCGACCATCTTGGCACGTTTGGCGTGGGCACGATACGAGGACAAGCCGTTGGTGGTGGGCTCGTCGTCAGAGTCAGGGAGTTCCTGCTTGATGCCAATGTCCGCGAACTCGCTGTCGACATGCTTCTTGCCCTTTTTGCTGGTGCCGTTGGCAAGAGGCTTGCTGGTGCCGACGCCTTTGATGGAGGAGCCGAGGTCGACGGCTGGGTCAAGCATGTCCGCGATTTCGGTCACGGTGCAAGATGGTAGGTGGCGGTCAGGATCGGGATCGTCGCCAGGATCGATGTTATCGCGCTCTGTTCGCACAGCGCGGATCTTGGGCTCGATGCATCGCAGTACAGCATCGTACACGGCACCAGTACCACCACCAAGGAGCCGCTTAGCCAGCTGCTGCAAGCGTTGGCTACGCAGGCCAAGGGTGCATCTCGTGAAGTCGACGCTGACTATGAGATCGTCCTAAGCGAGAATCAGTGACGGTACGCTGCTGGAAAGACAGCGACCACAGTACCGATAGCTTCGATACCGGCTCCTCGTCGACATTGGTCGCATGGCCATTGGTCAGATTCCCGTTGACCTTGACTCGCTTGTTGGGTCCTGTGACGTGGTGCACGGGTCGCTTGAGACTGCCCTTGGAGCCGTAGCCGTCGTGCTCGGAGAACGCGTCCTCATCTCGCCACCTGCGCTTCAGGTCGTGGACGGCGAGGGAGAAGAGCTGAGACTTCTTGGGGCCAGTGACCTTGCGATCCGGGAATTGCTGGCTGATGACGGTCTCCTCGAGCTGTTCTTGCAGGTCCGACACGGGCATGGTGGAGCGAGGGCTGGCTTTGGCCAGTACGCCAGCACGCAACAAAGTGCGCAGGATGCTATGGAGCTCATTCGCAGTGGTGACATGCTGATTGACGGAGGGTCTTGCTGCGTGCGACTTGGAGGTACCATTAGTCATACCACCTTCCATTACATGGTTCGCGGCTGTGTCCACCCCGCTGTCCCGCTTCGAGGTGGGCGAGAGGTTGTATGCATCGGCGAGGTCGCCCACTCGGGCCTGGCCGAGCTGCAGGATGTTCTTGACGACTTGCCCCGCGCTCTCGTCATGTCTATCCGTGACGAGCGCGACCACATTTGAGTGTCTCGCGAGATTGTATGCGTTGCGCCAGCTAACGGAGTAGAAGGTGGGGGCGTCGTCTTCGGCGGCGTGGTGGAGGATGAGCTGTTCCTCCAAGAGGCTCGCGAGGCCCGTGCGAGCGCGGCGGAGAGGAATGGTGGTCAGGAGGGCGAGGGTGGGTGCGGTCAGGCGGCCGTGCTCGGCGAGGGTTGCGAAGATTTGCTCAGAGGCCGTTAGCCCAAGCCATCGTCTCTTTTCACCGGCAAGAAAGGTGTACCGCGGACAGGTCGCCCAGGTGGTTCTCGATGAGGATGGTGCACAGTTGCGCGAGGTTCTTCCGGTCGTAGATGTCAGTCGGCGCATTCCTCGCAGCGAATCTGGGTCGTGCATATTACCTGCGCCATGCCGGTGGTGGGTGGGAAGCCTCTCTACCTCTCACGTAGAGAGCTCGGGCTATCGTCTGGCACGTTTCCGTCGCATCGGGCAGACTCTACGGCGACGGCGTCAGCACTTCATCGCTGGCATCAATCAATTGTCCTGGAGCATCGGCGGCGGCGGCGGTGCTGGAATAAATCGAATGCACTGACCGAGCCGACCTGAGTCGAAGCGGCGGGGGGACGCGGGACGGCACGCGAGTCGGCTCCCGCTCCGGTTCCTCTGCGCGCGGCACTTCCCGGGAAAGAAGACGGGGAGCTCCAGGGACAGGACAGCCAGGTGCTTCAATTCTCCAGTCGGCCATTGAATCTCCTCCCACCCACGGCATTATGCTCGCTCGATCGGCTCTCCGCCAGACCACCCGCCAGCCATGGCTCCAGCAACGTCGGACCATGGCCGCGCCCGCATCCGGGTCCTTCCAATATCAGACTGGTGAGGTCGCAGGCGTGAAGTTCGCCAGCAGAGACCTGCCCGGCACCATTGGCACAGTCGCGATTGTCGCGCAGGCGGGGACACGGTATGAGACGACGCCGGGGCTGGCAGAAGGGCTCAACAAATACGCCTTCAAGGTGAGGAAGCATGGAAGAGAAGGGAGGCACTGAGAGTCGTGGCTGATGAGGACCCGCGCAGAACACCGACCGGAGGACGAGTCTGCGGATACAGCGCGAGTCTGAGCTCCTCGGCGGCTCACTGGTCTCCTACCACTCCCGCGAGAACCTCGTGATAGGCGCCAAGTTCTTCCGCGATGATCTGCCTTACTTTGCCGAGCTGCTGGCAGAGGTTGCAACACAGACCAGCTACCGAAGTGAGTGGCAGCTACGGTTGTAGTTCAGCAATGGCGCCGGCACTGACACATCTCCAGCCCACGTCATGCACGAAGAAGTCATCCCCCTCGTCGCGATGGACCAGCAGAAATTCCTCGCCAGCACCCTGGACATGGCCATCAGCAGCGTCCACGCCCTCGCCTTCCATCGCGGCCTCGGCAACCCGGTCAAGCCCGCCTCTTCCACACCCTACGGCAAGTACCTGACCGTCGAAGCGCTGGAAGAGTACGCGCAGACAGCCTACTCCAAGTCCTCGTTCGCCATTGTCGGCAACGGCGTCGAGCACGCCGAGCTCAGCAAGTGGGTCGGCGAATTCTTCGGCGGTGATGCCAAGGTCTCGACGCAGCCGCAGCTGAAGGGCACCCAGAGCAAGTACTACGGCGGCGAGGAGCGCATTGCCCACAGCGGCGGCAGCACCATGGCCTTCGCCTTCCCCGGCTCCAGCTCGCCCACAGGCGGCTTCTACAAGCCCGAAGCCGCGGTCCTCGCGGCGCTCCTCGGCGGCGAGAGCACCATCAAGTGGAGCCCCGGCTTTTCCCTCCTCTCCAAGGCCGCCTCGTCGGCGCCCAATCTGCGCGTCGCAACCAAGTCCAACATCTACTCTGACGCCGGTCTCCTCACCATCTCCCTCGACGGCTCCGCGAGCGACATCCGCAGCGTCGCCGGCAAGGTCGTCGAGGCACTCAAGAGCGTAGCGCAAGGGATCAGCAAAGAGGACTTTGCCAAGGCAAAAGCGCTCGCCAAGTTCAAGGAGCTGGAGTACGGCCAGGAACCTCGCGCGGCCCTCGAGCTCACCGGGTCCGGGCTGGTGAAGGAGAACAAGCCGTACCAGATTGACGAGGTGGCCAAATCTGTCGACAGCGTGACGGCGGAGAAGGTGCAGCAGCTGGTCAAGGAGGCGATGGAGGGTCGTGCGAGCGTGAGCGCGGTTGGGGATCTGTACGTGCTGCCTTTTGCCGAGGAGATTGGGCTGAAGGTGTAGATTTTCGCTGTGAAGCTTGGGGAGGATAGAGGGCGTGGGCTCGCGAGGAGGGTATGTACGTGTACCAGTAGCGTGTACAGCAAAGTTATAGCGGTCTGTGGTCATTCCCAGCGGGTCCATTGCTTCTTCCATCGCTTGGTGTAGACTGTACATGCGGAGGCCCGAGCGCGCCCCGGGAAGTTCCGAGAGTGCTGCCGACCTCCGACTCGAAGCTCTCGCATTGAAACCACCATTCTTCAAGCTCGACCGCGCGAATCCATACGCCCACGTCACACCTCGCAGATACACAATGGCGTTCGCATGGAAAGCCGCCGGCATCACGTACGCACCCACCGCTCGCAACCCCGCACCCGCGCTTCCTGCGACACCCGAAAGACCTACTGACGATCATGGGACAGGTACAACCGCTACCTCGCCGTCGCGGCGCGCGTCGTGCGCCGCTCGCTGAAGGACGACAAGAGACTGGTCGCTGAGCGGAGAGGGGAGATGGATCTGAGGTTTGCCAAGTGGGAGGTGAGTCGTGCCCTGAACCCGGCCGCGCAGTCGAAGAAGAGCTGTCGTGAAGCAGAGGGGGCGGGGAAAGTGAGGGTGGTGGATGTTTGGCTGACAGTGCACTGTGCCGGTAGGGCGGCAAGCAGGGTGAGAACAAGTCGTTGGCGGATGCGAATCAGGCGGGCATGGCGGAGCATGCAGGGCAGTAGAGGGAGGACTGGGGCGTGTTGAGCTGGGGGGCAGGACGGGGACTTCGACGGCACGCGTGGGACAGTGTGAAGAGTGTGGGAAAGGCCGTCTGCTTGCGGGTAGAGGTGCGCGCGCGCTGCCGCAAGGTGTACATAGTAACCGCGAAGAGAGCGCCAAGCTTCTATCAAGCTAAATCTGACCTCCGTGACTTCTGCATTGAGCCAACAACATCCACATGTTCTCACATCCAACATCAAATCCATACATGTGATGAACAATGCCAAAAGATGACCTGTCCGATGGTACCGTGTCACCAGCCTCCACAGCCGCGGCATCATAACCTCTGACGATGGCCGCAGAAGCATCCCGAATCGCCATCAACGAGAGTACGCCCGAAGATGACTTCCAGGTAGCGGCCAGGCGGCTTGCGCAGGAGGTGCAGCAGACGCAAGCCGCGCTCTCATACGGCAAGAGAGGCATCAAAGATGTGACTGAGGAGTTCACGGCTGCGGCGAATTTACTGCCGCCTGGGCAGCTTGTCAAGGATGAGTACTTTACGTTGTTCGAGGCCGTCGGGGCGCTCGAGGTAGGTACTCCCTGTTGTCAAAGCACTTGGCCCCGCGTCTTGGCCACGTACTCCAGAAGCATCAGTTGTGCGGGTACTAACATGCGCACGTAGATTATGGATCCCAAGATGGACAGCGGGTACTTCCCCCCAGGTGACACCGTGGACTCGGACTTCGACGTCTGCCAAGGCCTGGCAGCCTCGGAGGTCGTCTGGATCATGGATGAGCTGCTACGCTTGACCATTGTCTGGCATGATGGGTACCCATTATCGCAAACGTTGTTCACCTCACTTCACGTGGATCGGCTGCTGGCTCCCGAGAACAAGCCCCCGTACCCACTATCACATGGCCACAGGGATATCGAGGGGATGAGCACCGAGGAACGATTGGTCCACGTGACTCTGAGAGTGTTCTGTATCGCACTGATCAAGAGTTGCGCTCTCGCGCAGCAGATGATCCAGTCACAGAATTTCTACGAGGAAGAGGACTTCGTGATACATCTGTTCGGTCGGGAATTGCTTCCTGGCATCGAAGTCGACGATGCCCTGAATATGGTCGACGAGGCATTGAGCAAGATCGTGACAGAGGACATAGCCGAGGACGTACAGTCTGCACTCCATCAGCGCTTGTGGTTTGTGCGGACCAAGCTTTACATAGAGGTGCGCCATTCCGATGACCGTGGACATCTGGAAAATGTCGTGGATTGGCATCATCTTGCTCAGCCGCAGCCGGCCGCTTTCTCGGACAAGGTCCAGCGTCACCTGGCCACAAGCACGCCACCCAGACCTATGGCGGCCATCTCATGGGAAGAAGCGGCCAAGAGGTGGACTCAAATGCCCCTGGATGTCATGGCTACTTTCGCTGCACCGTGCGCGGGCAGCCAGAATAACCCAGCAGGCCTGCGAGGGGTGCTCTGGGCATATGCCTACCGAGATCCGCTGCCGAACACTTTCGCACGGGCACGCTTGCAAGACTATCTCTTCGGATCCGAGCAGATCTACAAGGCAGTGACCTTCTTCGATCTGCTGCTGACGGACATGCGCGACCTGGTCCTGGCTGGCGATGCTCTCACAGATCCGCACAGCTTCCAGGTCGAGCTGCCCACTGACCCACGTCATCGACGTTCGCGGCTGATGGAGACATTCATGGACAAGGTCTTCGACGAGTACATGAACATCTACCGCACGCTATGCCAGAATCGGTGCCGGATGCGGCGGTGGTTCACACAATCCGTTGCGATATGGGATGGCCTGGAACGGCAAGCCGTCGACGCGGATGCCGAGCTGGCAAAGATTACGCCCGCTATGATGCTGTCCAGCAGCAGCGACGAAGGTCAGACGCATCTCACTCCTTTGACATGCTGGACCAAGCACTACAAAATCACTGTGATCCACTGGACAATCCAACTCGGCTTCGAGACGGACATCTACTTGCCGCACGAATTGAGCATGATGCACTGGTACCTTTCTACGTTCGCCGATCGACACACGATGCTGCTGAAGCAGATTGAGCTTTTCGTGCAAGCGAGGCGGAAGAGCTTGAGTCCCACGCACGATCCTTGTCAATACGCAGAGATCCTGTCGTCAGAAGACTGGCTGAGATCACTCCGACTGCAAGCACTTGCGACACAATTCATGTCGTCCGCGCTTTGGCGGTTGTATGCTTTACTCATGGCGGCTGGTCTTATCGAGCCTCCACAGCAAGACTACGCCCGAGAGCAGCTACTCCACGATGTACGTATGAAGTCGTACCTGGGCATGATCTGCGATACGATGCCGACCTTGGAGGACTACAAGCAAGCCCAAGATCACACGGCCTCGGTCAAGAGCACTTGCTCCAAAATCGACAATGCCATCGCGCAAGCCAAGGGGCACCTAGCCGAGCTGAAGAAGATGTCGTGTGATCAGGTCAAGTATAAAATGTCGGAAGAGTACTGGAAGCGCGACGTCAAGCGGCTGGAGACGACGTGCGTGGCCGTGTCTGTACAAGTTGTCCAGCTCCGCCATATCGCAGGCAAATATGGCGTCGACCGGCCAAGCAAGCGCCTAAAGGAGCTGGTGGAGGTGAGCATACCCTCGCCTGGATCTAGGTACCACGACTGGTGGATCGTGCCGAAGATCAAGGCAAAGAAAGTGTAGACATATCGACTGAACTTGACTGCGATCAGGCTGGCTGCCGTCCATCCACGTTGCTGTGACGCGGCGAAGCCTCATGGGCGTCTCCTAGTCAAGCTACTGAAGCCCATAACTCCCATGTATCCTCCGAAGTGACACCGGCGATTTGTGGCGCTCGGAGGATGAAAAAGAGAGCAAGTGAGAGAGCAGTACACAAGCTCGGGGTCGAATTCAATGTGGACAATGCAATCTCTTTGAGCTCACCGTCTGAACAGTACGGTTGCCGCCCCCCCTGGAACGTCACGCCAGCACATAAGTGCGCAGCCTCGCCCACTGTGCAAGACGGCCTCCGCATCTCCGCGACTGCGGCTGCTATCTCCGCCAGCGACATCTTCATCCTACACATCGATGTCTGCTCTCCCGCCCAGCCCATATCGCGCCGCTTGACTCTTCATTGCATCGCCATCATAGGCACCCGACGCGGGAGCACTCCATGCTTTGGCAGTGGACCCGGCGTCTTGCACTCTTGGTCTCGGGTGTCTGAGTTGCGCCTGGTGCTCGGTACTCACGCGGCTGTCACAGCTGTCCGTGGATCCGCGAATTCACATCTGTAGTGCAATGCCATGCCAGGCGCTGGTCGGGCCCATGATGGAGACCTGTTCCTGGTGATCCGAGAGCGAGCTCATGACCCACCGTAACGTAGGTATTCAGTCAAAGACATGCCGCTTGGACAACCTCGTCGAGGGCCAGTCGTTGCATCGATGCGACCCAAGGGCTCCGCCGTCGCCATCGACCCCGGCTCCGACGTCTGCCGCACAAACGACACATCGTTCATCCAAAACGCCACCTCCACACACGCAATTGCCCTGGTCGCTTGCAGCTTCCCCACCACATCGATGACATGCTGGAAAGTGATGCCGACTGGATCCTCGCATACAACCTTGCCCACGAGCGCGAGAGAACCGCCGCCGTAGACGCCAATCTCGACGATCTTACTCGGAGGCTGGGTCATGTACATGTCTCGACAGACCGGGCGTAAACGCTTGATCGCGTTGATGTTGGTGGAGAAGGCGGTCTCCGCGGGAAGGCTCTCGGGATGGATCTGGTTGCAGAAGCTCCAGACCGCGTGGCTCGAATCAAGGCGCTGAGAGAAGTGCAGATGTCGGTACGGCAGGACACCGTTCACCTTAGCTTGGATCAAGTACCCGGCTCCATTGTCCTTGGCTTCATCGATCGTCATGAGGGTGCTGAGTTCAGTGACGGCCGCTGCTGGCCCAAGTAATCCACTGCCTCCGGGGCCGTTGGGCGACTTCACCTCCTTGTCTACCAGCGTCCATACCATCCTGGGCTTCGCCGGGGCTAGGAACAGTGCTTGCTGCACGATTGACGAGTGATTGATGAGGTCTCTCCACGCCCTCGATATTGCCTGAGTGCGAACGATCGATTTTAATGGTAGTCTGATCAGTATCTGCTCGAGCAACTCGTTCGTGCCGAGCACCCTAGCGCAGGCTGGGACATCATCCAGTCTCACGGCTGGCGCATCAATCGCTACCTTGATCGGTGCCGTCAGATCTGCATCCAGTGTAATGTGTGCAAATGGCTCGCCGACATCCCGCTCGACATGGGTTGTCAATGGTTTGTTGTGAGACGGAGGCATTGTCCGGACGGACGAGCCGCTGTTACGCGCAAATGAGTACGCCATTAGTCGTATTGTGTACGACGAGCAGCGTCGTCGAGCTACATGTACTTGAGATGGTTAAAGTGCATCGACGCACGGTGACAGCATCGATGTGAAGTCAAAGGATTGGACCCCTCAGGCATCTCCGTTTCCGCTCGAAAGGAACGGCCGCAAGCGCCCATGCAACACTTCGGACAGGTCTATCAAGTGTAATTTGCGGCGACATTGCGTTGGTCACAACGAGGATCACCAATAATCGCCGTACTCGCCGAGCACCTCGCCGGCCCTCAGCTCATTATGCGCAGCACTCAGCTTGTCGAAGTGAACAGCCGTAGTCAGCCCACGCAAGCGCTCCCTCTCCATGTCGTCCCACGTCCACGCGTCGTCAACGGGAGTCTCTTGGCGACCCAGATGCTCGGCGTAGTCTCCGAGCCTGGAGCTCACCTCTGTAGCCACTAGTTCTGGGCCGCTTAGATCTTCGATGCTCGCTGGTGTTGCGGAGACTGCGGATGATGGCGTGGCATCACTAGAAGCCTCAGCTCTCGGTGGTAAACCCGTTCCGGCAGGCCTTGGAGGCAGAAG
>JAWDJV010009776.1:0-18125 GCA_033119285.1 Teratosphaeriaceae sp. CCFEE 6253
TATAGCAACGGCTCGACGCCGTCGGGCGGGCCCAGTCCCGTGGAGAGCATGGGCGATCTGGCGGAGGAGGAGACGCCGGGCGCCGAACACCAGGCGGCCGGCTCGCGGGGGGGCGGGACGCCGGACTATTTCGTGCAGCCGGGCGGGCAAGGGGGGAGCGGGAGTAGTGGGGAGGAGGCACGGTTCGGGAACGCGGGGAAGCTGCCGGAGAGAAGGCGGCAGGGGGTGGAGCTGGGGGGGGGGGTGCCGAGCGGGAAGACGGCCGAGGAGCTAAGGAGGCGGGGGAGCGTGGACGATCGCACGATGACGATGGGCGGGGGGAGACTCTTTGTCGCGAATCCGGATCTGAGCGATTGAGTGGTTTTTGAGCGGGGTGGATGTGCGAGGGGAGTTGGACTGGTGGGAGGGCCGGCCGGGGGGGGGGGGGGTTTGATTAGGTTTGGATACCATGGTATAGGGAGGGGAGGAGGGATCGGATGGCCGCGGCCTGTGTGCTGGATGGGGTGGGGGGGGGATGGACGTATGTAATGCAATCACATGTTCCACCTCGGGGGCTTCGGTTCGCCACGCTGGTTGAACGTCACTTCACGCCGTTCCGCTGCACAGCCTTGCCCGCGTCTGCGGTCGAGCAGAATCTTGACCGAACGAGCACTCACTCGCCGGGCAGGAACACGACTGAACGAGAATCTCACCTTCTTCCCAGCAGACCACGACCTCGCGACCCTTGGCACCGCAAGACCAAGACCAAGACAGCAATCATGCCCCTGCTCCGTGGCCGCGGCTACGACGACCCGTATTTCCGCTCCTTGCCGTTCAATCAGCAGCTCGCGCGGATCTCGCTCGAGCGCATCAGCGCGGGGCCGGACGGGGTGGCGTCGCTGGGGCGGTGCGCGTGCCGGTCGGAGATCTATTCCTTTGAGGGATCGGACAGGTAGGCACACACTCACGCACACAGCGCCGCACGGCCCCCCAACCTGCTGGACACGAGCGCTGACTTGTCCGCCAGCTTCTACGACGACTACCTCCCCTCTTCCGCCCCGGCCCCCGTCCCCGTCCCCGCGTTCACCCCGCCAGGCCGCCACCGCGCCACTGCCCCGCCGCCGCCGCCGCCGCCGCCGCCTCCCTCCCGACTACTGGCCTTGCCAGAGAAGCTCCGCACGCGCATCCTCGCCCTCGCCGTCGCGTACCCGGACCCGATCCCGATCCGCATGCACCGCGCCTCCACCAGCCCGATCGCCGCAACTGCATCCGCAACCGCCACCTCCGACGACGAAGGGAGAACGACGAGTCTGATCGCGACGCACGCCTGGTTCTTCACCCCGCCGGTGCTGCGTACGTGCCGCGCCCTCGAGCGCGAGGGGACGGCGCTGTTCTACGCGGGGAATGTCTTTGCGGCCGAGGTGAGGGATGGGGATGTAGGGGAGCTGCTCGCGTGGCTGCGGAGCGCGCGGACGGTGCATTTGCGGCTTGTGCCGCGGCTGGTGATTACGTTGCGGCCGGGGGGGTGGGGGGATGTGCAGGCGTTGCGGTGCGGGGAGGGGAGTGTAGGGCGGGAGTACGATTTCGAGGGTTTGGGGAAGCTGTTGGTGTTTTGTGGGATTATGGGGGGGAGGTTGGAGTTGGACGCGCCAGGCGGTGGTGGTGGTGGGGGTGCTGTGACGGCGGAGCTGGGGAGGGACGCGCGGTTGATGGGCCGGGGGGTGGGGGATGTGGGGGAGCTGGTGGGGGAGTGGTTTGCGGGGTTGAGGCGGTGGGTGGAGTTTGAGGAGGGCAAATTTGGGAGGCTGGACGAGGGGGATGGTGGGGGGGAGGGTTTGGGGGGGGAGGGTGGTGGAGTGGGGTGGGGGGAGGAGCAGGGGGTGGACGATGAGGTGGGGTTGCTGGCGGGGCAGGTGGCGGAGATGGCGGTGCAGCCCAAGCGGCGCCGGCCGTCGCCGCGGTGGCCGTTCTGCCATTCTCGATGAGGAGGGATTCGAATCGGCGCCAGACTGAAGGCTGGAGCGTAGGGGCGCATGGGGGGCATGCGAGAAGGGGAAAGCCACACGCCGCGTTCCAAGATCACGGAATCGCACGCATGGACTTGCGAGCGCTGTGATGGAGCACTGGGTACTGCTCCTTTGACCATGACGGGATCTTGCAGCGTTCGTCATGCGCGAAGTTGCTCGGCCCAGAGTGCTGCTTCACGTTGCAGGGACAGAGTGTCGTGGTGTGTGTACTCATCGTTGCGTACAATCCTCGACCACTTCGATGATTATTACATCTCCCACTTGTCACTGCACGACGCAATAATGTCGACGACAAGTCATGAACGGTCCGGCGCTTTCATCACTGCGTTCACGTCGCCCCCTTCGCCTGCCCAATTGCGGAAAGTGACCGCCTGGCTATGCTGGATCGCACCGATAAACAGGCCGATCGTTCACCATGGTATGTACATGCCATGGGAGGTGGTAAACAAGACAGGACGTCCGCTGCTTTCGATTGGCCCAGACCTTCTCCGGCGCCGCTCTTGGCTTTGGCTGTGGGGCGACCGGACTTCACCCCTTTGATTGCGGCGACCGTTGCACTTCGCTACCAGAGACATCCGGACCCGCCGCGGACGTGGCTTGCTGAAGGTCTCGCAGAGTCGTCGTCGACCCGGTCGGGATGCGTTCATCATGAGGGAATTCTTAGGTGAGGCAACCAGGAGGAAGTTCATGTAACCGAAAGATCAATCTCAGGACGACGAACCTCCGACTCCACGACAACTACAGGCGCACCAGTTGTCCTAGGCACATGTGGTGTGCGCACCCCATGCGGGAGTCCGGGGCTGGCCCATGTGTCACCCTATTTCGGGTTGCTGTCCACGATAAGGCTGATCGTTAAGCTTCAGCCTCGTCCAGATCTTGGATTCGAAACCCGACCAAGCAGATCCCTAATCCACTATCTACCGCCTCGCGGCGCGTGGGCGTTGGCTTTCGAGCCAGTCTCCGCTCGAATCGCGGGTAATCGGAACGGCTCCGGGCGCGCCGTCCATGCTACGACCACGCTGCTTCTGGCATACACAGCTGTCTGACACTGGCTATGCGCACGCTTGGCGGCGAATCTGGGCCAGGACGTAGTACTGGACTCTGGGCGTGGCTTGCTGAGGTCTCTGCTATATCCCACAGCCACCGTCGATCATGTGGCAGCCACAGCCTATTCGAGCTATCAATGGTTTGTCCAGACTCACAACACTGACTCTCGTCGCCCAGCTCGTAGACGCTGAGACCTCTGTCAAGCTCGTTATAAAATGGCTAGCTCTTTCCTCCTTCCCATCACCTCCCAGCAGCTGTTGTCGTTTCTCATCCTCATTCTTCTCCACTGTGCCATACCTTACGCAGCACACCTCCCTTCTCCTCTCCGAATAACTGTTCGAGATGGCTTGGCGAAGCGTAATCGGGGCGAAGGGCAAAACCGGAACTGACGTCTACGTCCACGAAGTCGAAGAAGACGCATCTCGGCCTGGCTCAAACGACTCCCCTTACAACGAGAAGACACCCGCCGAAGACGCATGGACGCCTGGCAAGAACGTCCCCTGGGTTGCAGCCGCAGAGATCGTTATCGCCGTACTATGCACAGTCGCTGCGATCCTCGTGGTCGCTCTATCCCATGGCAAGCGACAGGGTTCATGGCACATCCCGGCCACCAAGCACACGAAGCGAGTCACCATCGAGCCGAAGCTCCTGCTGTCGGTCCTCAGCAGTGTCCTGTCCCTCATGCTTGGCCTAGCTCTGAAAGAAGGTCTGAACGTTTCCTGGTGGCGGAAAGTCCTTGTCGGGGGCAAGGTCCGTGACCTGGAACGACACTGGTCCACAGGTAACAGCGTCTTGCAAGCTGCCATCGCCGGCAAACGCATCACATACGTGGCATGTGGCCTCTTGCTTGTCACGGCTACTGGCATCGCCGAAAGCACCTTGATGCAGCGATCGACCACGACCAAGTCGCAGCCGGTCAAGGGAGACGAGCCCTTCAACATCACAACGCAGCTGGCGACGGTTGTACCATACACCGGCTGGGAGTCTACCAACGGCATCGTCCCTGTCAGCCTGGATCCCGCCTTCGCCAGTGTCGTGCGGTCCTGGACCAGCAATGCCCAGATCAACTCGAGCTTCATGGGCTGCGACGGCACCTGCTCGGCGTTTGTCGCCGGCGCCGGTTTGGCGGTCGATTGCCAGTCGAACCAGACTACCATCACGCTCGGAGAAGTCGCGTATAACCAGAGTTGGCCCCACGACCCGACCAACTTCTCGTACTACCCGCCGCAGTGGACGAAGCCGCGGACACTGTTCCAGGCGAGCTTCGATCTGGCCGGCTCGGACGACACCCTCTCGTTCACGAACATCACCCTGAACACGCTCTCGTCGACGGCGACGACGGATGCCGACGGCGACTGCCCTCGCACGGTCACAAGGAGGCAATGCGTCCTTCGCCCGGCCATTGTCAAGTACCCGGTCCTGATCTCCGATACCACCCTCACGCTCGACAAAGCGGCACTTGCCAATACCAACTCGCTGCAAGTCATCAAGTATCTCGCCATGAACGACACTGAGCCCCTGTATACTTCCCTCGGCGGCATTTACCTGGCGCTGTCCGACCTCTACACCTCCAAGGCCACCCTCACGTGGAACAACCAGTTCGGCGACGGCTGGTTCTTCCAGCCCAAGGGCTCGCTGGTCAGCAGCTACTACTTCACCGGCGCCAGCTCGCCTCTCGACACCGAGTACACCTGCAACGCCACCCTCGCGGACCCCACGGCCGACCTCCTCGCCTCCATCACCGACCTCATGTTCCGCGTCGCGGTGGCCAACTCCAGCGCCAGCGACCGCGCCGACGCCGCGGCCCTGCCCACGGGGGTGCTGAACTACTACCACTCCTCCTTCCTCTTCCTCGGCATCGCCGTCGCCCTCGTCTGGGTCAACATCGCCGTCATCCTGCCCATGTTCTGGGGCTGGTGGGCCCTCGGGCGGAAGATCAGCCTCAACCCCATCGAGGTGGCCGAGGCGTTCAATGCGCCCGTGCTGCGCAAGGAGACGGGGCACAAGGATGTCGGCGGGCTGATTGAGCAGGTCGGCGACCGGGCCGTGGTGTTCCGGCCCACGGACCATGAGGTTGGGACGCCGGATGGGACGCGGGTGTACCGCTCGATGAAGATTGTCACGCCGGACGCGTAAGACTGATGGGATACATATGAGTTATGAGGGAAGCTTGGCACATACTTTCGTTCAACATTTTAACCGCTACCTCACACGTACCCTCCCATCACCATCCAAGTGCCTCAGGCATCCATCTCCACGCCATCGCCCGCCCCGGCCTCTCCATCTTCCTGCGTCTCCACATCACCAGCGCCGGGCTTCCTCATCAAGCGTAGCGACTGCGCGATGTAGCATCGCGCCAGATAGCAGGCTGCGACATAAGCTCCACGCCCAGATAGCGGAGGCTTGATGATGAGCTTGTGCTTGTGCTGGATCGACGCCAAGGCAGAGGTACAGGACAGTAGGCTCTCCCAATACATGAAGGTCGTTTGACGGTGCTTTTCCACTTGGCTGTATCTCGCTATCATCATCATGAGGACGACGGTAGCACTCACAGCAGCCGTCGGCTGGACAGGTGTTCAAGGCCTGCTGAAGCGACAGCTCGGGCGCGTCCAATATGGCACCTTGCAAGCCCGCCAAGATGCACTGGACTACCCGGCCTATACCTTTGACCAGCCGGTGAGGACAACGTCCATCACAAGAACCAAAGGACTATATTGAATTAGAGCAGATCGATCACTTCTCCAATAGCTCCCGCTACGAGCCGCACACCGACGCCACGTTCAAACAGCGGTATTTCTTCGATGATTCGTATTACAAGCCTGGAGTGAGTTTCTTCAAGCATCGTCTGATCTGGGATGCAGCTAACGGCTATCCAGGGTACGTGGGAGGCACTCATCGCTCTCCACAGCGGAGCCCCATATTGAAGCCGTGCCGCTATGACTTACGATGGGAACTCGGTGCTACAGGAAGTGGTGATTCCGCTGCTGCTCCCACCACAGATCATCTCGTTTGAGGTAGATGCTGGCGTGCTGATCCTACGTACCCGCAGGTCCTGTCCTGTTGTACATAGGAGGAGAGACCAATGCCGAGAATCGATTCTCCAACCTCGAGACTGGGAGTACGTCGCGCAAACCTCATCCCGGCCACGGACTCGACAGCTGACGGGCATGTGCAGTCATCCAGATTCTTATGGAAACGACCAATGGACTGGGTGTGATACTGGAGAATCGCTACTACGGCGAGAGTTACCCATTTGACACGAGTACTACCGATGACCTACGATTCTTAAGTACCGAACAAAGTATCACACTTCTCTCTATCGTGCGTGCGTCCTGGCTGATCACTGGCAGCAATTGCCGACAATGCATACTTTGCCCAGCACGCCACATTTCCCGGTGTGAACGCTACGTTGACAGCCCCGCACGCGCCGTGGATCCTCTATGGTGGTAGTCTGGCTGGTGCGCAGACTGCCTTCTCCCTCAAGACGTATGGAGGCGATGGTGGCGTGCTATGGGCTGGCATCGGCAGCAGCGCCACTACGAAGGCCAAGCTGGCTTACACTGAATGGTACGTTCTTTATCCGCCGTACCGGAAATTTACAGCTAATAACAGTCCCATTTAGGTACGATCCCATCCAGAAGTACGCTCCGCAGGACTGTGTGGGCAGCCTCAACGCCATCGTAGACAAGATCGACCAAGTCTTCGCTACGGGCAACGCCACAGCGATCCGCCAGATGAAGTCCGTCTTCGACCTCGAAGCGCTGACAGACAACCGCGACTTCGCGATGACCATCGCCTTCCCACTCGGCGGCCCCATGAACTACCCAACGAACACCTGGCAGGAGATCATCTGGGGCGACAACGGCTCGCAGGACTTCTGGCTCTTCTGCACCAACGTCACCAACCTCGACGCTCCCGAGAACATCACCCAAGTCGACTACGCCCTCTCCCAGTACACCGGCGGCGAGCCGTGGCCGAATCTCGGCAACTACGCCAATTACATCAAGCAATACCTGATCCCAATCTGCGATGGCGCTCCCATTGACAGCACCGCCTGCTTCGGCACGCAGAACATCAGCTACTACGCCGACACCGCCAACTCCGGCAACCGGGCCTACCTCTACAGCACGTGCACCGAAGCAGGCATCTACCAAGCTGCACCACCACACGGACCCTCACTCATCTCCCGCGTGCTGCAAGTGAATTACACGCAGCAGTGGTGGACCTGGTCGTTCCAGCCCGGGAACTACAGCTCCATCCCCGCCACACCGGATCTATACCAAATCAATAAGTACGGCGGGTACAACGTCAGCGCCCCCCGTCTCGCGCACATCGACGGGGACCAGGATGTCTGGCTCGATGCGTGCTACCATTCGAATGACGCACCGCGACGGTACACGACGAGCTTGGAGGACGCGACGTTGCACCCGCAGTTGTTAATCAGCGGGGCCGGACACCATTGGGACAGCTACGGGATCGGCAATGTTAGTGCGGAGCCGCAGTTCATACAAAACGCGCATCTGTGGGAAATCAGGACGGTGGAGAGGTGGATGAGGGAGTGTGAGTGTGGAGCTGTCTGAGTGGGGATGTTTGGCTGACCACTGTGTAGGGCATGCTACTTCCTGCTACGGAAAGAAGAGGTGAGACAATTCTGGAGCGCAAGGCTACAAAAGATCCGCCAGAAGTGTGCCTTGGGGGTCTTGGAAATCTGGCCGTTTTTGGAAATCTGGCCGTTTTTGGAAATCTTCCGATGGCACATGTCCAGCCCGATAGATGAGGTATTTCCACTGACCATTGACGCTGAGGCGAGACGGAAGTTCCCAGGAATACAGTCGGGTAGAGATGTATCAGCTGGCAAAAGCTTGAGCACCAGCACCACATTTCTCCAGCTCGGCTCCGGCCCCCACGCTCGACGAGCGACTGGGAGATTTTGTGGCCCAGAGATGCACGCAGGCTAGCTTCGGCTCTGTCCGAGCCAATTGATTGACTGCTTGGATCTGTAACACATGCAGCCTTCTCCGAATCACGAGCTCACTTTGCGCTCAGTCAGTATCTCTAGCGCGGCGACTTGGAAGTCTGGTGCTGCTGGGGGATGTACGCAAGCTAGCTCCAGCTCTGTCCTAGCCAGTCGACTGGTTCCGCTTGAATGAAGGGCTGCCTATTCCGTATGGGAGAAGTCGACCTTCGCTTGGCGAGCAGCTCTGGGTCAGCGTCCCGGAAGTCTGATGCTACTGGGACTGGCACAGAAACTAGCGCCGGCCTCGATCGAACCAGTAGAAGATCCTCATCAGCGCAGCGTACGCCTATCCGGGGTGCAGATTGCGTTCTCGTCGGCCAGTTGCAGTGGCTGAGCATGACCAGAGTCTAGTGCTGCGAGGACGTGCGTTCGCTAGCTTCGGCGCTGCCCGACCCAAACAATCAGGTATGATTGAGCTGAGTGCAACCATCTCCGTATCGCAACATCGATCTCGGCTAGATGGGATGCAATGGCTGAGCATTTGGAACTCCGTATGCTGAAGGGAAGTATGCCAGCCAGCTCTGGCTGCCTATAAGCCGATGAATGAGACGCTATAGCAATACGCTTCAGTGGCCGAGCGCACGGGCCTCAGAGTGCGGTGTTGTAAGTCTGCTTAGCCAGTGCTCGAGCTGCGCCAACGCGAACTTACATGTTTCAGCCGGAATGCACGCAAGCGGCGCTGCGTAGCATTGAGCCGTCAACTCACCCACTACCTGTGCTGTGCAAAGCTCTCCATTATGAATTTCTCGATTTCAGCTGGCGGAGCTGACGATGATAATATTCTGAGGCCGCCGGGATGCACACGGGTTAGCTCCGGGTATGGCCGATCCAAACAACGCGGCCTACTGGTTAGCCTCGTTCAGCGCACACATCTCCGGGTCGCGGTGCTCGATCTGTCAGCGGCCAGCTGCTCTCTGGCTCAGCATCCGGAGGAGTTTCCTAGTGCGGATAGTACGCCAGCTAGCTCCGGCTGTGCCCGAGCCAATCAGTGCTGCGATGCGGTTTCTTAAACATTCCGTGTCCATTCTTCCCGGGCACACGCTGGAGACCCGTCCATGCGCTGCGTTGAAGGTGAAATCATGGGTGGTGTACTGCGCGTCGCCACCTTACATCTGGATTGCGCGGAATCGCTCCTGTACTGGGTTGTGCACGCCGGGATTACAAGGTCTAGATGCCAGACACGGACGGGTGCCGAGCGGGCGTGGCATAGGACTTCGCGTAGCAAGAGTCATGCGTAGATGCGCAGATGGTCTAGCCTCGGGTCAGCTTCAGGCTCATGATATCATGGGGAGGTTGTACGAGATCGTGGAATGGGGTCGTCAGACTTTGCCTGCTATCCGCACGCCCAACCAGCAAGCCGCCGGAACGACATGTGTAGACGCGGTTGGGTGGGCTTGGTTTACCAGAAGCTCGTGAAGTCATCATACTGGCTGAGGAGTGGAACAAATGGGGTGAGGTGAGGTTCTGGTCTTACCAGCGTTGTCCGATGCGAGCAGCGCTCAACAACTATGAGGCTGCCCGCCGATCCAGCACACGCTGCGAGCCATTGTAGACCGCGAACACAGCGGAGACGCGTTCTCTAGTGGCAATGCTGTCCCGTCATTCAGGTCATCACCCTTTCATGGAAGCCATCCTTGCGGATTACCCTCGTGGCAATGGTTTTAGAAGCGGTGTATGGGTTCCCTCTCGACCACATTCGGAGTCGCCTGACCCGGGAGTGGATATTGAAGGCTGGCGATGATTTGAGTAGGTGGTCATGATAGAGCAAGGAGGAGGAAGTGAGCGAGGAGGTTTCATGAAGTCTCCCGTCGGCGGCGGCGGCTCGGCAGTGACAGCCTGAGGCATGTGTTGCCAAGCTGCACCCCAGTTCGTGGATGGCCTAGTTCCGGCGACGGAAAGAGGAAGCTTTGACTTCTGAAGACGAAGAGACGAAGCGTTCACACCCACATCCACATCGCTATTCGACACCACACCCAACTTCACTCTACCATCACCACAAACCCGACTATTCGCATCGTATAATCATCAAGCCTTACCGCAAGCAAGCAGCACCACCGCTAAGCACTCGCTACCCGAATCTCCCACCCACATAAATCTCCTTCCCAATCGTAAATGGACAAGGCGAAGGAGAACAACCCGTCGAACCTCTGGACTCGACGGTCAAAGTACGTCATCGACCACTGATATCAGCATTGACTCCAAGCTGACCGCGCACGCGACCAATTGCAGCAGCAGCAAGCTCTCCCTGTCCGTGAACAAGAACGCACACTCAGACGAACCCTCCGAACGATCCACGCCCAAACGTTATACCAGCCAAAGCGCTACCCATCCCAAGGGCAATCCTTTCTCCGCACCACTCAGCAGCACCGCCGTCGCAAGTCCCACCGGCAACGGGGCCAGCTCAGCCTTCGGGCTCGGCAGCGGCGCCTTTGCCAGCTTCGGCAGCGCAGGCAAGACCCCCAAGACCCCCGGCTCCGCCTTCGACTTCGCCAGCAAGAGCAGCGCGGATAAGAAGCATGCACAACAGCAGCAGGACACCAGCGACCGCGACTCCTCTGACAAGGAACATGCTTCGCACCGCCGCCCTCCCGCGCGGAAGTCCCTCTCCGCCATCCGGCCCTCCACCGCCTCCAGTTCCGAACCCGCATTAGGCTCTGCCAAAGAAGGGTGGCCGCTGAAGCACGTCTGGCTGCTGCACTACAGGCCCCCGACGGGCAAGAACGCCGACTACGAGAAGTCCATCCGCCCGATGTGCCGCATCGCCACCGTGCAGGACTTCTGGAGCGTGTACACACATATCGTCCGCCCGTCGCTGCTGCCGACGGTGAGCGATTACCATTTCTTCCGCGAGGGGATCCGGCCCGTGTGGGAGGATGAGGAGAACAGGCGGGGCGGGAAGTGGATCATGAAGTTGAAGAAGGGCGTTGCGGATCGGTATTGGGAGGAGCTGCTCATGGCTATGATTGGGGACCAGTTCATGGAGGCTAGCGAGGAGGTGTGTGGAGCGGTGGTCAGTGTGAGGCAGGGAGAGGACGTGTTCAGTGTCTGGACCAAGAACGACGGCGGCAGGAACGTCAAGATTCGCGAGACTTTGAAGAGAGTGCTGAAGCTCCCGCCGGACACGGAGGTCTTGTGGCGGAGCCATGGGGAGAGCATCACGCAGACGCAGGAGAGCGCCAAGGTGCGGCAGGAGAAGCTGCAGGCGGCGCAGGAGGGCAAGCGGCGCTCAACGCTGAGGGGTGAGGTGAGGGGTGCGGAGGGTGGGGAGGAGGAAGGCAAGGCTTAGAAGGCGCCTACGCGGTCGGGTCGAGACGCTCCGCTGGCGTGGCGGGGTGAACGCATGATGCGGCGAATGCAACCTCTGTCCCCGCTTGAGGAGGAGGGTGGCGAGCTCAATCAGCGGCAGGACTCGGTCGGCAGCGCGCTTGCCGGTGCGCAGCCCTCGCCGAGCAAGCCCGTGGACGTCGAACCGCGAGCTGACAGCGTCGACAGGGAATCTGGTCTTGGTGGGTGGCGCATGAGCTGGCGTGAGTGCCTTGCGTACTTGGTGGCGTGGGGATTTCTGTGCATTTTTTGGTGGCTATGGTGAGCGTTCGTTGCGGGGATCGCGTTATGCGTGTACAAGTATACGGACGATCGCTTGGGAGGGGTGGTATTGCTTTAGCGGGCTGAGTGGGCGAGCCTCCTGTAGACTATCTTGGTCTTGCGAGACATACTAGTGTCGTAGACATCGATCCGCTGCCCTCGTTGCTTACATCGCATGACTCTGGGTGGGCATGGGTTGTGGACCCTGGCGAGACCCATGTGCGTCGGACTGTGCATGAGCTTCTGGACGTCACGTCCCTCGCGCGTGAAATTGGAACCGCAAATCTCCACTTCCGAACCACTCAGTGCCCTTCGTCGCCCCCTCGTTTTGTCCAATGGTCACGGCCATGATCGGCACATCTGCGCCGACATTATTGCCTGAACGTGCAGCTCGTGGGAGGACGCACACGGCGTCTGCGATTGTGAGCTAAATGAGCCAGTTGTTGAAGGGGATTGGCAAGTTGGGCAGCTATATCCTCGGTGCTGGTGGAGGAGGCGCACAGTCCGAGGAGCAGGAGCCGGCGAGCTCGGAGAGGAATACATCGTCGGTAGGGATCACGGTGGTTGGCGCGAGGTGGTGCAGAGGTTGGGCTGACATCGAGCAGACGTTAGAAGACGAGGCTCCGGCACTGCCCCCAAGGGCACGTGCTACGTACCACGAATTGCAACAAGACGACGACGACTACGACGAGGTGCAGGACATCCGTGCGGGGGAGGCTACCGTCAGCGTCGGCAGGAAGCGCGAGAGGGAGGCGCCGGTAGGTGAGGGGTCAGTGAAGAGGAGGAAGGCACGGCAGGCTGCGATCGAGAGGGGTGAGGGCTCAGCGCATGGGACGCAAGCCAGCAGCAAGGCAATCAGTGTTCCGACCTTCTACGGTGGCCATCCGCCAAAAGCGGTGACGAGAAGCGGCGCAATGGGCGGGCCCTTCCAACCCAGGAACACGCTGGACCAGAACCCGCTCTCGTCCAGTGCCCGCCGCACGGGGAATATGCTACGCGCTGTGGACTCTGTGCTGGCCCCGAGGCGATCCCAGCTAGCTCTTGACACCACGAAGGGAGGCAATGTCAAAGCGGCGCGGCCCTTCACCGAGAATCATGGCGACGGCTTTCAGCTGGAGACGGGGCTGGAGCCTCCGGCGAAGAAGGCGAAGACTGTCCACCACGGCGGCACAACCGGCATCGCGAGCAATGTCGTGGATCTGACCGACCACGAGCAGGAAGGCATGCTCACGGCTCCCGCCACGATCCCCGCTCGCTCACCTACCGTTGAAGTGGTCATCGCCAGGTCTCCCTCCGCAGCTGTCACTGGACGGGCTATGTCCACAATATCACCAGCGCCTCGCTTCACGAACCTCAGTCGGCCTGCCAATGGCGCGAGCTCACTGCACCCGCCAAAGCAGCGCAAGGAGAAGCACAACGAGGTGTTCAGTACCAGCTTTGACGCCGTGGACAAGGCGTTTGCACCGGGCAAGACTGGCAAGAAGAAGCCGCGCAACAATCGTATGCCCGGCGGAAGGGCTGACTCGGGCGCAGGGACGCCTAGTACGCAGTCTAGCGGCGCACCGTTTCGAGAGACCGGAACACGCCACGCGCCTGTCACGGTCGAAGATGAGGGCAGTCAACCTATGCTGCAGAAAGCGAACGGTGAGCAGAAGCGGCAGATCAGTCAAGACGAGCCGATGCTCTCCATTAAGCTGGATGTCGGCGTCTTCGACAAACAGGCGACGGACGAGACTCGTGCGGCCAAGAAGACAGTCCAAGTAGACTTCCTGAAGGCGCTGCGTGCCGGTGCCGCAGCGCAATACACGGAGCGCGAGAAGCTTCGACTGTCCGGGACGATCGTGGCGCCTGAGGAGAGGGCGGCGTCGGACGTCAGGCTCAGCCAGAAGTTCAAGCGCGATGACCAAGGTGCGGACACCAAGACATCAGCGAAGAAGACGAAAGCGCGCGAGCGCATGCAAGGATCCACACGAGACGTGCCTTCGAGCGGGGCTAGCCCGATCGACGACAGTCTCAGCAGCATTGACCCTCTAGACGGAGACACTACTGTCGGTAGCCGGGCATCACGGAGTGCGTCGCCGAAGAAGAAGCAGGCTGGTACCGCTCGACGCATGTCACCTTCCATCTTCATGCCGACGAACTTCAAGGGGTCGAAAGGCGCAAACAAGGGTAAGCGCGAGGCGACTGACTCCGTCCAGGATGATGTGATCGAATCGTGCCCTGTGCGCGCCATCTACTCCCTCGCACGTTGCTTGACGCGAGGAGAGGCGTCACTAGTCTTCCATCGACGCTCAAATACGTTGCAGCTGTATGAACACGACAAGCCTACGAAGCTCAGCAGTGGCCAGCAGATCGGGTTTGGAGTCAGTGAGGCGCAAAAGATGTTCTACAGCCCCGACATACCGCGCGTCTACATCCGCGGATCCATGAACGCGGTGAGCAGTGGCGGCATCTGTATCGCGTTTGACAGCTACAAGGACGTCGTGTGGCTTATGAACCGGCTGCAGTTGGTCACACACGATCAGATCGACATCACTTTCCGAGACCCAGAGAGGCTGAGCAAAGTTTTCCAGAAGCAGACGGGCGAGATCGAAATCGCCCACGCCGCAGCTGTCGCAGCTGCAAGCAAGGCGACCAATAAGCTCAACGACCGCTTGAAGTCTCTGGAAGAGTACCAGCGACGGAAAGCCGCTGGGAATGCAGGTTCGGAGCTGAGCGATGACACCGGGCAGACAGAACACATCCAGTATGAAGAGTCGCCGCCGCCGCCGCCTCCGACTCGGGCCCAAGCCATGATCAATGCTGCCATAGAAAGGAGGTCGACGAACCAGCCTGCCACCGCAGCCGCACCACGGTCACGGCAAGTTCCTGAGCTGGAGACGGCAACACCGCGCCGGTCTCTGCGAGAACGGCGTCCTGTGCTGGAGCGCGTGCCAACCCCGCCAGTGGAGAAGTGGACACGGGTCCACAAGCTCAAGCCCTGGTCCAAAGGCGTGGAGTACCCGCCCAACGGCGCGCGGCGCGTCACCGTCGACTTCGTCGACCTCGAGCGCCTGGACGAGGACGAGTGGCTGAACGACAACATCGTCAGCATGAAGCTGCGCCAGATCGAGGAGGACATCGTGGACGAGTGGCGAGACAAAGTGCACTTCTTCAATACCTTCTTCTACACCTCGCTGAGCCTGAAGAACGGTAAGAAGGCATTCAATTATGACGGGGTGAAGAAGTGGACGAAGGGGAAGGATCTCCTGAGTCTGCCGTATGTGGTCGTGCCGATTAATGCGGACATGCATTGGTATGTGGCGATCATTGCGAACCTGGACAAGCTCAAGAGGGGGACCGGGCTGGAGCTGGATGGGGTACCGGGTGGTGAAGGGGAGGGGGAGTTCGATTACCTGAACGACGATGAGCGTGACAAGGTGGCAGACTTGGCGGGACAGCGAGGGTTGGAGAGTTCAGCCACAGTCGGTGGCCCAGACGCGGCTGGACAGCAGTCGAGAGACACCGAGAGCGCGATGAAGCAGTTGTCGATCGAGTCGAGCAAGGAAGTGTCTCCCGGCAAGAACACCAGGGACTCGTCTCCGGGAAGCAGTATCCCATTTGGCGAGGATGGGCTCGTGCTAGGCAATGGCGCAGAGTCGCGGCCGCCATCAGAGCCACCTAGCAGCGCATCAACCCTCATCGCCGGTACTATGAAGAAAGGCGGCAAGCGGTGCGGCCCACCCCTCCGGAAATACGACCCGGACACCCCCGCGGTCATTGTCCTCGACTCCTTCGGTCGGCCTCATCCGGAACAGGTCCGCATGCTCAAAGACTATATCACGGCGGAGGCGGATGACAAGCGCGCCATGGGCGTCGCGCACACGGAGCTGCAAGGGATTACAGCCAAGGGCATCCCCGCGCAGACCAACTTCTACGACTGCGGCATCTACCTCATCAGCTACATCGAGCAGTTCAGCAAAGATCCGAGGAAGTTTGTGGAGAAGGTGCTGAGTCGGCAGATGGATGAGGATTCGGATTTCGCGACCTTTGATTCGGCAGCCAAGCGGGCGGAGATTCGGGAGTGGCTGTTAAAGTTGAACGAGGAGCAGGAGGCAGCGAGGCGGGGGGCGAAGAGGGAGAAGGCTAGAGGGGGTGCGACGCCGGCGGCCGTTCGGACGTCTGCTGTGCGGAGTGTACCGGGCGAGAAGGTCATGGTCGGGCAGGGACAGAATGATGTGCCTGGTTCCTCGGCGCCGCCGCCATCGAGCGCCACCCAACCAATGCAGGCGCCACTTGAGCGGGCCAAGCCTCGATCGCCGGAGAGGAGTGCTCCGATACCTACGAAGGAGGTGGCCGTTCAGAGTGTCGAGGAAGACGATGCGCTCGAAAGCGAGCCTGCTCGTGCCTTGGAGGAGTGGCGTGCGCCAAGTGCAGGCCCGGCGAGAGCACCACCTCCAAGGAACGACTTCCGTGGTTCGGAAGCTAGCGAGGACGGCGAAGAAGATGACGGCAATGAGATGCTGGACGGCGCCACTGATGTCTCGGCCCAACGCGCTGAGACAGGCACGAACGGTCTGGCTACCGAGAAGGACCATCTGCTTGATCATCTCGCAAGTGCTTTGACGCAGCCAACCATCAGACCTGGGAAGCACGCGCAGTCAGTACCGAGACCGAAGGACGAGCAGTCGGGGTCTGGGGACGACTCTGAGGAGGGGATCGAGGTGCACAGCAGTCGCCAGCAGCAGCGGGTCGTGCAAGAGCATGGGGAAGCGGTTGTACGCCTGCCTGAGATCGATGACTCGCAGGAATCGCTGCGGATCCTGACCGACAGTCAGCAGTGGAAGGGGACGCGCAGACGGTTTGAGGATTGACCTTGACCTTACTCAGCGATGGCAATGTGAATGGCAGCGCTGTCTCACTCACAGATACTGACGAGCGCGTGCGTCGCTCTGATGTAGATACGCCACATGTATCTGCTTACCGTGTACTCCAGCTGTGAAGCGAGTCAATTCTATCTCTATGATCCGGGCCATCATCGCCGCCCGAAAGTGGCGTCCCATGATGAGCGAGTGCAGCGTAACGTGGTCTCGTGAGCGTGCTGTCACCACCGGACATCCTTCGGCCCCTCGTCCTTCTGCTGCTCCTTCTCGACCGCGGCCCAGATGTGCCCGTTCGCGCCCCGGCCACCTGTCCCATCGCGCTGGTTCTCCGCAGCAGTAGCAGCAACCGCCTCGTCGACTTCTGCGAACCCATCAGTGTTTAGAATTCGACACATCAGCAGGAAAGCTCGCGGGTGATGGAAGGCCTACCAGCGTACTCACCGGCACCCTCGCTGCCCGTCCAGTAGCGCATCTTCTCGCGCTGGAACTCCGCAAAGTCCCACTCCTGGTCGTCCAACTCTGACGCATTGGCGATCCAGACGTACGTCTCGGCGTTAACCTCCGCGCCTTCCTCGTTGCCCATCCCGGAAGCAGCATCGTCGCCTTCTTTGGTGAGCAGGCGCGGTCGGACGTGGTCGCGGCGGTACTGGCCACCCTCGAAGATGTCCAGGCGCCGGATGTCCTCGTCCGTGAAGCCCGTGACGTAGGTCCCGCGGACACTGGCATCGGCCACGGGGAGGATGGCCGGGTAGTCGGCGTACTGGACGCGGTGGCGGCGGTAGTCGTGCAGGACGGCCGGGTGGGATCTGAGTTGGTGGGCGGCGTAGAGGGGGTTCTCCGGGTTGGAGGAGCCGTGGCAGACGCGGTGCAGGACTTGAGGCGCCATGAGGGTCCCGTAGAAGAAGGCCGATCGGGTTTCGTTCGCCATGGTCATGGTTGGGGGCGAGCTGCTGGGGGGTGGGGTCTGGTGCTAGCGGGTGAGATAGGGTTTCCGGGGGATCATGTTGGGGCTGGTTATATCAGATGGGCGGACTCTATGTGGCAAACGGTACTCTTTGTTGTATGGGAGGCGGCATGAGATGTGCATGGAGTGAGACGGGGACCGATAGTGTGAGATAGCGAACGGACGAGATGTGCCTCAGGCAGAACCCTTGGGTGAATGCTCAGCACTCGTGTCAGCAGAGCAGTCTGGCCTTGGCGAGTGTGCGGCTTTCCGTAAGGCAGACCTCGTACTCTACCGGGCAATACATGTAGTAGGGGATCACATCGACAACAACGCTGTTGTCCATCGGGAACACCCGGTAAGACTCCCCAAAATCCCACCTCACAGCACGGACCTACGCCGCTCAAGCCTCTCCTTTTGTTACGACTGCACATGCATTCATGTACTGTACCATCGCCATCCTTAGTCACAGCAGCACGTCACGTTGCCCACGCCGGCCCCCATGACATGGCCAAAGGCTCGGTAGACGAGAGCGGCGTATCATGCTACTCGAGACGGTCACGCGACAGGCCGAAGACCCCAACACTTTGCTATCTCGCAGCTAAGTCCAATGCTTCCGGCAGCTCTCGGCCAAACTCGGGACCACATGCAAAGCTATCGCAGCG
>JAWDJV010009777.1:0-18108 GCA_033119285.1 Teratosphaeriaceae sp. CCFEE 6253
ATCAGAAGATGCTGAAGAACATGGTGGAGCGGGGCAAGGCGTTCCGGAAGGCCGTCGACGAGTTGGAGGGCGGGGTGAAGAAGGTCGTGGGTGGGGCTGTGGCGGCGGAAGAGTCGGTCAAGGTGGGGAGGCCTGCGGTGGCGGGTGACAGCGAGGAGAAGATCGAGAGCGTGGATGGGTATATGAAGTGGCTGTATGGGGAGGGGAGATGAGGCGCCATTTAGGGGAGCGTCTGACGCGATGGGACCGGCACCGCATAGACGATGTCCTATACGCATAGCGCAGCATGGAGCATGGAGCATGGACATTGTGTGGCGATCCCGTATCCAGCTCTGCGCACGAGGACTTTTCCCTCGGACTATGGAAGAGGTCCATTCCATCATCATTGACAGATCCTCTTCCAGTGTCTAGCACATCCATCTGGGGAAGAGATCTATCTCGTCGTGACGAAGGTGATCATCCGCATCCTAACCATCACGCAGAACATGCCCGCCTCCTACGGAATGTACCTGAACTCGGGATTCCGGTGCCCCAGCTCCCGGACCTCCTCCGCCGTCAGCCCCTCGATCCGCCCGTCCCGCTTCCCGCGCGCCCGCGCCCGGTTCTCCATCACGCAGTACACGAGACCGAACGTCGCGAGCAGGCTGACGCAGATCTGCGCGCAGAGGTTGATGGTGTGGCCGATGGGGTAGTCCGGGGCGTCCGAGAGGAGGTAAGTCCATCTATCTTGTGTGTCAGCGGTCGAGGGACGGGGATAATGAGTCTTTGGCATGGAGAGACTCACGTAGCGACGATGGCACCGAGACTGCCGATGCTGACGATATAGGCTCCGCTGACTGCACGCACGGCAGGCCCGGAGGCGTTGTTCAGGCCCCAGCTGAGGAACCCGGGGCCGCCGGGAAAGGCACCCGCGGCGCTGAAGAAGACGGCCATGTACTTCAGGTTGGCGTTGTCGCTGGCGCGGAGGATGGAGAAGCCGATCACGCAAAGCAGTGGGAAGGTGGCGAGGTAGATGCCGCGCAAATTCGTGCGGTCCGAGATGAAGGCGATGGAGATGGCGACGACGACCGCCACGCAGTAGGGCGGCACGCTGTACAGCTGCGCCTTCGTCGCCGTCCAGCCCAGATCGGCGAGGATGGAGGGCAGGAAGAGCGAGAAGGACTGCACGGTGACGTTCACGCAGAAGAAGCCCAGCGCGCAGACGATGTTGTTGATGTTGAAGATGGCGCGCTTGACGTGCTGCGCCTGCACGATCTCGTGCGAGTCGGCCTTGTGCTCTCGGCGGAGACGCTCGGCTGCAATCATCCGCTCGCGGGGGGTGAGGAACTTGCACTCCTCGGGCTTCGTCTGCATGAAGAAGGGCGCGATGCCGGCGACGATGATGGTGAATAAGCCTTCGAGGAAGAAGATGTTGCGCCAGGTGTGCAGCGGCGCGCTGTCCGCGCCCCAGGGTGGGATGCGAGCCAGTCCTGTGGCGAGCAGGCCGCCAAACGCACCCGCCATGCTTGCCGCCGAGACGAAGATGCCGACACGGAAGAGGAGCTCGCGGCGCTTGTAGAAGCAGGACAGGAAGAAGGCGATGCCGGGCATGGTGCCGCCTTCAGCGAGGCCGAGAGCCGCGCGTGCGACACACAGGCCTTGGAAGGAGGTGACGAAGGCGGTGCACATGCTGACCACGCCGAATGCGGCGACGAGGAAAGGGATCCAGAAGCGGGGGCCGATCAGCTTGAGGACCGTGTTGGAGGGGATCTCGACGCTGCGATTCGTGAGTTGGGGGCGAGTTTGTGGTGGATGGGGTGGTACGGACAGGACGTAGGTGAAGTAGAAGACCGTCAGAGCCCAGTTGAAGCGGTAGCCTACGAGGTGGAGGTCCTTGGCCATGCCTGGGTTGCTGTCAGATGAAAGACATGAATGGCTGCCTGTGCTCGTGCCCACCTTGGATCCGGGCGTTGCCGATATTGGCGCGGTCAATGAAGCACAGAAGATAGAGTAGAGTCACCAGCGGCACGACGTTCCAATCGAGTTTCCGCCGGATTCGGGTCTCTTCCTCGTCATCCCACGTGAGCGACTCGGCCTCGCTGAGTTCGAGCTTCTCCGAGCTGGCCTTGGACGGGACTTCGAGGTCTCGCACATCGGGGAGGTCAAATTTGGTCTGCTCCATGATTGCCGCGGAGTGTGGGCGGAGGGTGCAAGGTGTCGGCGGTGTGGAGGGTGCGGTGGTGTCGGAGTCGACGACGACGGCACATCTGGTCTAGATGTGGTGTCGCAGGCAGCCCCGCCATGGCCGCGCCCCGTGGAGCATGACAGCTGCGGGACGCGATGGCTTGGGAGCGGCAGATGGTGTTCGTCGTACCGCACGAATGATGGCACGGCTTGGTGTCTTGGCTACAGGTCTCGGGGACTTGGCCGATGGAGAACGAAGTCGCTTGACGGGTAAAACGATCTGCCGCGGATCTCCCGCCATGTGCTGTGGCGAAGATCTGCCGCTCATCTTCCAGCAGATGAGACGATGTCCAGCACCGGGTGGCACGACGCTTGGAAGTCCCTCGGTGGTCGGTGGTGGTATATGGCCCTGGAGGTGAGGTGGTCGGCTCGGCAGCGAGCCGCGTATTCCGCCGCGGGAGTGTGAGGCCCACTCCCCAAACTGGCAGTAGCCGCTTCAAGCATTTCTCGACCGTCAATATCAGCACCTTATAGCACGATACCACGCCGTCTTGATGGCAGCGGACGGGCGGGCGCAAGTATGACCATCTCCCACATCAAACCCGACTCCTGGCTCTTCCTCCGCCTCCCCTCCAATACCCTCAAATGCCTCCAGCTCAAACCTAACACGTAGGCCACCTTCCCATCAATTGAGCCACCGCAATCGATGCACTCCTGCTAGCCTCAGCTTCATCTGCTGAGACATGGCGCAGGATCATCGAAGTCGGCAGGCTCGGCTCCTTCCCTTCCAATCTCCTCCTCGGCCGCCCCTACTACTTCACCCATGAGATCCTCGAGAAGCGGGAAGGGGAAGCGTATAGTCGACTGCGGGTTGTATCGCCCGGTGAGCTGAATGCAGAAGTAGTGGCAGAGGATACCACGCCTGCGGAGAGTAGAGGAGAGCCTGCGACACCTGGCGACGACGACATCGAGGCGGTGCTGGCTGAGACGAAGAACAACCGCCTCACCATCGACGCCCCTTCGCGGCAGACCCTGACTCATGTCGAGATTGAGGAGCTGAAGAAGACGGCGGCCGGGCAAGACGTCATCGATAAGATACTCGCCAATCATGGCGCACTGGACGAGAAGACGGCCTTTTCGCGTGCCAAATACATGGTGCGGAAGCGGAGCAAGTATCTGAAGCGGTTCGCGGTGCTGCCGATGGAGATCGGGACGCTAATCGAGTGGTTGTTCGAGAAGGAGCCCGGGCGGATCATGGACATGCGGGAGGAGACGCTGGGGCTGATCACGGCCTGGAGTCATGCGCATGTCACGCCCAGGGATGAGGAGGTGGGGAGGCGGGAAGCTGGCAAGGAGACGGCTCAAGGGAGATGGCTAGTCGTGGATGATGCGGGTGGGTTGGTTGTTGCGGCGTTGGCGGAGAGGATGGGTCTACTGCACAACCTAGAGCTGGAGGACGACGAGCGCGAGCAGACACATACGGCGAACGGCGACGACTGCGACGTTGAGATGACCACAGAGTCCGCCGCTCCACCGAACAGCACGCCTGCCACCAATGGCACATCCACCAAATCTGCCACACCCGCCGCGCATCTCGAGTTCCCACTCCCCGCATCAACCAACTCAATCACCCTCCTCCACCCCGCCGTCCAGCCTAATCTCTCACTGCTGAAGCACTTCGGCTACGACACCAACACCCCCGACCCCTTCCACCCCCTGCACACCCAGCTCAAGACGCTCTCCTGGCTGCAATTGTTGCACCCAGACGAGGATCCCACATACACGAAGCCGCCGATCGTCCTCGAATCCACGCTCAAGGACTGGAAGTCGGGTAAGCGCGGCGCGTACTGGAAGAAGCGCCGTCGCTGGGCGAGGTGCAAAGCCGTCGTCAATGAGGCTCGGCAGGGTGCGTTCGACGGCCTGGTCATCGCATCGCATGTGGACTACACGGGTATCCTGCAGCATCTCGTCCCGCTGGTGAGAGGCGGAGGGCACGTCGTGCTGTATGCGCCGACGGCCGAGCCGCTGGTGAAGGTCATGGATCTGTACAGCAAGGAACGGCGGTCCGCTTTCACTGCGCTCCTCGCGAAGTATCCCGGCACCCCCGCGGACGCGATCAATAAGGACGACTTCCCGCTCGATCCGCGGCTCTTGCTGGCGCCGACGCTGCAGACATCGAGGGTAAGGGACTGGCAGGTCTTGCCGGGGCGTACGCACCCGGTCATGACCTCCAGGGGTGGCGGGGAGGGTTACGTGTTCACGGCGAGGAAGGTCGTGCCGTTGGCAGGTGGCGTGGAGGCGAGAGGAAACTACACGGGGTCGCGGAAGAGGAAGGCTGGGGTTGCTGTTGCTGGGGCTGAGGGTGGTGATGGTGGGAAGTGAGAATGGTACGAACCTGCAAAGGATATCGGAGCTTGTTCATGTCGAAAGGGCCACGCAGGTGATGCTTTTCCAGCGACACCGCACAGCCATGCGCCTCGACTGCAGCCAAGCACTCCCTCTTGATCATGTCGGCGTTCGGCCGGATGCGCGGCCGTCGACGTGGAACTCCGCAGATTACGCCAGCTCCACCAGTCCGCCCGCTCTCAGATATCCGGAGACCGAACGTCACATTCGCTCTGTACGCCGTGCAGACCAATGCACCGCTCGCCGCGCTACGGTCAGCCGCGGCGAATGTGTGCCTGATTCCGGGGCCATAATTGGGGGTGTGGGTGGGGCAATCCGGGTCAGCAAAGTCGGCAACCGCCCTCACCGGATTCACCGCACCCGTCAATTACAGCTTCTGCCCTGCCGTCGAAGGCATCTCTCCGTGGTCGAGCGAAGGAATCGCGCACTCGGAACGGCAGGTCGATATCATGGAAACGAAATACCCTCTCTGTTCCCGAGCAAGAAGACGGAGAATGTCGATGCAGCAAGCACGGCTTCTTTCTGCACCGAGGAGCAAGTCCCGATACGTCTGAAGAGGTCACAGGTGGTGCCAGGGATAGCTTCCAATGGGCGTGAGAGTACGCATGGCCGTGCTTGTGCCTGGGCTTCTCGACGAGTTGCTTGACGTTGGCCAGCCTCTCGGTGGAGTGCATGCAAGGTGAGGACGCCTATCGATCCGGATTGATTGCGGCGGCGACAGCATCGTTGATCTAGAACACTGGCAATGTGGAGTTCGGTATGGATTGTACCAGAGCGGCGCTGTCGATTGAGACCAAGTGTGAGCTGTAGGCTGCACAGTGAGAAGGTACGTACATGTACATATGAATGTACCTTCTGTTGCATCCGAGGCACGATGTCGCTTGCGAATCCATGTCGAAGGAGTGTGGCGCCAGTGGCTGCAGCTCCTCACGGTGCAGGTACCGAAGCACCTCATCCGATCGATGTAGCCACCTCCTCAACCTGCTACACTCGCTGCGTGTTCAGCCTTATTTCTGTCATCGACCGCCATGTTACTGTCCATCGCGCGGCTGCGTGCCGTCTTCACCGGGATCCAACCTCCGCGGTACTCTCGCCTGCCCAATGGCGAGAAGGACGAGGGTCCAGCCTATGCCATCCCACGCCGTCTGGCGCAAACCTTGTTCGCGCTCACCACCCTCGCCCTCCTCGCCCTGCTGAGCCTCCTCCTCCCCGCCCACAACCCCTTCCACCACGCCATCGACCACCGCAATGCCACCAAACACCTCGTCGTCGCCTCCTACACCGCGCAGAATGTCTCCTGGTTGGCGCAGATCCCGGCGTCGTGGACCGTCAAACGCTACCTCATGGACGACCCGGACCCGGCCTATCCCGCCTTGGCCGTGCCGTTCAATCAGGGACGCGAGGCGATGGCATACCTGACGTACATCATCGACCACTACGACGACCTGCCGGACTACATGGTCTTTGTGCATGGCCACGAGCGTAGCTGGCATCAGATGATGCCGTTGTGGATGAAGGTGCGCGCTTTGAACCTCACGGCGCTGGACGAGGAGAATTACATCAGTCTGCGATGTGGGGCGCAGATGGGCTGCGAGAAGCTGCCGTACATCGACACGCGGCATCCGAACTGGGGCGGGGAGGACCACATGCGCGACTTCTGGAAGGAGATCACGGGGGAGAAGTGTCCGCGGTATATCAGCTACAAGTGCTGCGCGCAGCATGCGGTCACGAGGCGGGCGGTGCGGGGCCGGACGAGGCAGCAGTGGGAGCGGATCCGGGAGCCGATCATGAAGGTGCAGGGCGACAGCTGGCTGGGCGGGATGTACTACGAGAAGTTCTGGCATCTACTGCTGGGCGCCGGGCCGGAGTACTGCCCGTCGAGCGAGCGGTGCCAACAGGTCCACTTCTCCAACGCGATCATCTGCGACGGGGAGACGGACGCGACAGTGTTTGAGGGTGACGCGTGGAGGGACGTGCGGTGTGTCAGTGCGTTTGACGGGTGGGATAAGGAGGGTGGAAAGGGGACGGAGGAGGAGGCGGTGCGGAGATGGCACGGGGAGCTGCTGAATACGTATGCGAGGGTCAGGAAGGAGGCTGGTGCGAGGCATAGGTTGCAGCAGGAGGCCTACGCTCGGCAGCAGGTGGACGGATTGTGAAGGGTGAGGTGTGGCCACTTACTCGACGCTGGACATCACCACGCTTCGCACTTATTCGTCGCGGCTAATTGCTGGTGCTTTCTGGCTCAGTATCTGCTTGCTGGCGCGTCGATCTGTTGCTGGCTAAGAAATCGGCGCTCAGCAACGAATGCGGTAGGAGCGCTGATCGCACTACTTTGAGCGGACACGCGGTCACATGCATTGAATCGTGCGACCCGACCGCGCTTCCTTGGTGGAGCTATCCTGAAACGTTATGCGGTGGCGGGAGATCGCTCACCTTCACTTCGTCAATCTCAATTCAGAGACACACGTACAGCCGCCGATTGATTCCGCCTGCTGAAGTTATACTTCATCACCTACAACAACACCTCGGTCTTCCACTCCAACCAGCAGCCATGCCTCCGGGCCAGCAATCACTGCAGGAGCGGCTCCAGGACGAGAAGGCAGCCGGGGTGTCGAGCACGCGCACGAGAGAGGTCACCATGCGAGCCGGCGAGAAGCGCAAACGAGTCGAAGAAGAGAGCAAGCAAGTCGAAGAGAAGACCAAGCAAGCCGAGGAGGAGAGCAGGCGAGCTAAAGAAGATAGCAAGCAAGCCGAGGAGGAGAGTGAGTGAGCCGAAGAGGAGAGCAGGCAAGCCAACGAGCGGAGCACAAAGGCCCAGAAGGAGACTACGGAGTACATACGGAAGACGACGATCGAGGAACTTATCGAGAGCATGCGAAGCATGACCGACGAAGAAATCCTACAGCTTTGCAAGGCTTTGATAGAGCGTGTCACGCCGGTCACTCAAGGATCTACGATGGTATCTACGATGGAGGGGCCACTGACCGAGCAAGCCGGGGGAGCGCAGGGCGGGGGTGGTGAGACTGGTACGACAGGCCGTGGAGAAGCGCCCGTCGGCGGGCAGGAGACTGTAGAAGCTGCTAGGCCCGCGGTCAAGAGCCGTAAGTCCCGCATTGCTACGATCATGGCGCCTAGCAGCTACTGACTGTTCCCAGCCCATCCCCACGGCTTCCCCGCGCATGCCCACCGCGTGTTAACAGCGATCAACAGGCAAGGCTTCCATGCGCAAGTGCAGTCAGTGCTCAATGCGCGCAGGACGATGGATGCAAAGAGAATTGCTCGGGGACTGATCTCGAGCATATCCGTCGAAGTCGCAGACATCGAGGAAAGGATCGCCAACAGTTATCTGACGGCAGCGGTCCTGCCGACGGAGTAGCACAGAGAGTCGCGGCAGGAAAGAATGGCAATCCGGAGACGACGCTTGCGAGATACAAGGGCGTCATCCAGGAGATCAACGCCTGGATCCAGACGCCGGATCCTGAGGATGATGATTCTAATGCAGGCGATGAGGAGTGAGGTGGCCGCACTCGCCGCGAGCGTAACGTGCAGAAGACGGAGATCAGGCTCGGCTTCGGCATTGAGCATCAGGATGGCAGTTGTAGAACATACGGCTACGAATTAGCCGCGGCTAATTAGTCGCGAACTCGAAGGGCTCACAGTCGTTTACATCGGTGATGTGACAGCTTTCCCCCGGCCCAACCCCAGCTTCTGCTCTACTGAACTGAACGAATGCGGCAGGAATGCGCTGATCGCACCATGTCGAGCAAGCGCGCTGTCACATGCTTGCGAAGAACGACATATCGATCGCCAAGCTGGTGTTCCGATGTAGAAGTGATCAGCCGACCCTTTTGCGGCTTCACCTTGCACGCCACTCAATCTATATCAACGTCGTGTTGTTCCTGACTGTGTCGCACGACTCAGCACTCCAGCCACCACCAGCGATGCCTCCGTACCAGGCATCTCTGCTCGAGCGGCTCCAAGAGCAGAAGCGCGCCGAGGCGGAGAGCATGCGAGCGGAGGCGCAGAGCATACAGCTGCGCCAGGAGAATGTCGAGATCATGGAGAGCATGACGAAGGCGGAGCTTATTGCTGAACTCACGAAGCCGACCAAGTCGACTGTCCTGAGGCCTGCAGCAGAGAAGGTATGATGGCCTGCGATGTATCCTTGGTTTCTACTGACCAGTCACACAGAGCGGTGGCTCCGCTACGAGTGCTGGGCGGTCAGGCCAAGAAGAGCCGCCGACCGAGCAGGCCAGATCATCACAGGGCGGAGAGCAATTTGGTCTCGTGACCGGCATTCACAGTGCGCCAGTCACGCTACAAGATACCGGAGGACCCGTCGCAATCAATGCCGACAGCAGTAAGCATCTCCTGAGCTTTGAGGTGAGACAAGCAGCTACTGACTATGACTAGCACCTCCAAGCAGTACTCCGCCCAATGCGCACACTGCACCGGAGCTCCAGAGGAAGAGGAAGCGCGAGGACGATGCGGCTGCGGCAGAGCAGGAGGCGGCACGCAAGAAGCAGGAGCAGATCCGCAGGAACGCGGCAGACGCCCGTCAGACGCAGGAAGCAGAGGCCGAGAATAAGGTGGAGCATGAGAAGGATCGCAAGGAGGCGGACACCCGTAACAAGGCGGACGCCCGTAAGAGGGAGGAGGCTCGCAAGGAGGAGGCTGAGGTGGAGAGGAAGAAGGCCGAGGCTGAGAGGAAGGAGGCCGAGGCCGAGAGGCAGGGGCGGCGCACGACGAAGCAGGAGCGCGAGAAGAGTCGCAAGGAGGCCGAGGTCGAGGCAGAGGAGGAGTGAGTGAAGGAGGAGGTTCGCAAGCAGAAAGAGCGATACGCGGCGTGGCTCGAGCGGGGGGACGGCAGCGACAGGGCTACCAGGATCATGTACGAGCTGGCGGCGGAGCGCGAGGCGGCGGAGGAGGTGGAGAGGACGCGGCGTGAGTACCTGCGTGCATCAACCACAAGGCCGGCGGCTACTGACATCCTACAGCGCTCCCGTACGGCTTCCCAAGGGGCGCATACGACACACTGCGCGATGACGCTCTCTCGGGCTTCCATCGCCCGCTCCAGCTAGTTCTCGAGGCCCTGACCGACGGGGCCGCGAAGACGGCCTGCTACGCCTTGCTCAGGCAATGTCGGGCCACCATCGCCTCCCACAACAAGCAGTTGGCCTTGTGGCAGAATAACAAGACACCGAGAACGGGCATCATGCTGGAAGTGCAGGAGCGCTCTACCACCAAGATAACGAGTGATTTGAGCTCGCTGCAGGAGGTGATCGAGGAGCTGGAGCCGTGGGCGGAGGAACTCGATGAGGTATACTAGCTGGGCGAGATGGGCTTGCAAAGTACGCGCGTGGCCTCCTGTGAAGCGCACGCGTTCGCCGCGGCGAAAGCCTAGTCGTTGTGCATCATCACGCGAGGGGCGCGTGCGTTCGCCGCGGCGACGTGCTGGCCGTGGTGGCATGGGATGCTGGGCGCGGATGGCGCGTTCGACGGTGTGATTGTAACTTCATGCCTCAAACTCTTCTCGGACTCTCACAATCAGAGTGCCATTGCCCATCATTGGGCCGCGAGGGTACGCATCTCAGCCTCTCCGTCATCAGCCATTCGCATCGTAAGTACGTGTCGATCGCTCGATGCAGTGCTCGAAGCGATGATCATGAGAAGATCAGTAGGCTTGAGCATCGAGTAGGCGAGCGCAGTCGCTGAGTCTGAAGCGCAGGCTACCACTCACCATCATAGGGACATACGCTCAGCGCCTGAGACGAGAATCCTGTAGCACTATACCCTGTGTACACAACGTGCGACTGTCTCGTACATCCGCAAATGAGCAGGAGCTAGCACACACCAGACCGAGTTCGCCGCGGCTAATTCGTGGCAGGCCTTGACACCCACGCTGTCCAGCAGCAACCTCCATCCTGTGGGCTACGTGGTGATGCTTTCGGATGGCCACAAGTCTTTGTGGGGCTTGTTGGCGCCCCAGCTGATGGTCATCGGCTCCGGTAGCTTGTAGTAGCCGATCAGTGTAGGGTCTTGGGGCGCGCGGACCGCCTCCGGGAGCGGCAGGAGGTACAGCTTCTGGCCGTGCTGCTTGAAGCAGAATCGAGCCATGTTGGCGCATCTGCGCGAGTCAACAGCCGCACCCATGCGGTGGCGGGCATCGGGACTCACGTTTTGCAGGCGAGAAATTTGGGATCCAGGTGCGTCCAACGCGACAGACCCCCGTTGTCAATCTTCATCTGGGCGCACTGGTTCACCGCGGAGAGGAGGAGGCCGAAGACTGCCGGCCATGCCTTCTTCATCGTCCGCAACGCCTTCGCTTCCCACCCAGCCTTCAGGTCGTTGATCGCCGCGGCGAGGTCGTCGGAGAGAGCGTCAAACTCGAGAGTCTGCAGCGTCTTATCCGCGCAGCGGTTGACTAGGGCTCGGAATTGAAAGGCCAGCGTGAGTGAAGTCTCCTCGACTTCGTCCGACTCTGATAGTTCGAGTCCAGCCTTGTCCAAGGCAGAGGTAGGCGATCACGCCTCCTCATCTTCGTCTTGTCCAACTGCGGTGAGCTTGCGGGGCTTGGCCTGGTGCAAGGACGCTGAACAGCAGCAGAGACATTCTCAGTGTCCTGATCGAGCTCGTCAAAGTCAGCAGCATCATTCACCTTCTGTCCAGGAGGAACTTCTGCGTTCTGTTCGTCTGGCCCCTGCTTGGGACGCCGCTTCTCATCCGTGAAGCGTGCTCAGCTCTCCGTGTCGAAGCGACGTACACGCCCCTCCGAGGTCCCGAGCCCACCGCCGATCCTCCGCCGTTGATCAAAATCTGGAAAACCCCCCACCATGTCACCGACCGTGGTCGAAGAGTGTGACGGTCTCCGGGCTCGAGAGCGGATTGGGTCGGACATAATGAGTGCCATGTCGACATTGGGCAGGCGGATCTTGAACCTCTTCGCCATCAAAGCGAAGAGGTGGTCGGCGACTTCCAGCACCTACTCCCGGAGAGACACGCCCTTGGCCAGCACGTCCTTCTACACGAAGATCCAGCGTTCGAGCGCGAGCGTATCGTCCAGCGTATCCAGGAACTCCTCGCCTTCCATCTTGATCTGCGGACGCGCATTGTCGAAGATGGCATGAGATGACGAGGGAGAGCCGTATAGAGGATCGATGATCTTGCTGCTGAATCGTGGCGGCTTGGTTACATCTTGGCGGCGCGGCACCGTCGCTATGAGACGGCCGAGATGGCTGAACGAGAGTCAGACGGCCGCCGGTCGTCTGGCGTGCATGCCATGGGCTCGATGTGAGTCTTGTCATCGTGTCGATGAAGCGATGCCGTTCCGTGCGCCTCGAAGTCATTTCGAGTATCGGTGGCGGATTCTAATCTACATCACAGCGAGCGGCGTCACTCTCGTCCCGTCCAGCGCAGGCGTGGTCTCATCGTCATCATCCCGAGGGTCTCGAAGAAGGACGGAGGAGTGAGCTGTTTCAGGGTTCATAGGCTCACTGGGGCTGCAGCTGGTGTGTGAAGCCTCTCAAACGCGTTGATCGGCGACATGCTGGAAGCGTGGTCTCCGTGATCCTGGGCTGAGGAAGTGCACTGCGTGACGTGGCGCTTGTCCATGAGCACTCAAGGGCTGTCCGTTTGGCTATATCTGCCAGCACGCCGCTGAAATCTCGGCCATGGCGATCTCACTGCGCCGGGCAGCAGCCACGACCGCACGGTAGGAGCAACCGCGGTGCACACAAAATTAAGCGTGGACGACGCAATCAACTATGGTCCGCAAGTGTCCGCCCTCCCGCGTAGGCGGGGCTGGGTCGGGTCCTGGGTGCTGATTAGGTGTCGTAAAGCTGGACGGGGCGCGGTGGCATTCCCTGCTCTGTCCGAGCCGGCGCTGGTCCACGTTCCAGCTACAAAATGTGTTGGTCGTGAGATGGAGCTCAGGCATGGCTACAAACGCATTTCCAGAACGCATCCGGGCCAGATGTCCTGAGCAGTGAAATCGCCGAGCGGCACGAAGCCTTGGCTTTCGTAGTACCTAGCATATGTCAGTCCTCAAGCCAGTCTCGTCTCATGCACTGTGCGTCTCACTTGACTAGCTTCCGATCATTGCCTCTCCAACAATCGACGCAGACACGCTCGACACCCGCCCCACGCGCCTGCTGCTTGGCGAACGCGATCAATGCCGCACCCGTACCCCTACCTTCGCCTCCCGCGTTCCGATTCGAGATCAGACACGCTGTGTGACAAACGGATCGCCATCGTCCTGCTCCGGGAGGATGTCTCGCACGTAGGCGTTCGACTTCGACTCCAGCACCATCCCCGCTACGTGAGTCCCACTGCTCACCTCTGCCACAAACGCGCGACACCAATCACTGCCCCAAGATGCACGTCTCTCGCTTCTCACGATCCAAGCGCGGGTTCTATCGGAGACTTGCGGGGTTTTCTGTCGTATCGACTCCGTGCCCCATTGATCAGAGCTGCCTACCGTAGACAGCCATTGGATTTGAGACTCTTGGAAGTCAACGAAGAGCTCGTGATCTAAGGTGGCAATTGTAGCTGGACCGTAGGTGTAAGCATTTCGAGTATCTTGGCGTGCTCAATCTCGCTGACGTGTATTGTATGCCGCTGGAGGCTGAGTAATATAGAGCCCTCTAGACTGCTGCCTTGAGGACCGTTGCTGACGAGTCTCACTGCTCAGACTTCAACCCCGACTCCGGCGCAGTGTATGCTAGCTCTGGCGATGGATCGATTGGCTGAGCCTCAGCCTGCTCGACGATGTCAAGGATCCGAGGCAGGGACCGCACTTGGCGACTACAGTAGATACACGCAGTACGTGATGATTCGATGCTGTCTTATGCGAGGATCGCAGTATGGAGTACTCCGTAGACGGGACGAGTTGCGGACCTCGACGACCTCCGGCTTGGCTTCGGACTCTCCCGTCCCGTCGCCAATCAGCCGTCTGCCACCTCAGAACTGCAACCACCCGCGAAGTCAGCACCAGCAGCTTACATCGTCAGTGAAAGGGGCGAGCGACATGCTGTCCCCTTCGCAGGATCGCGAATGACGCGGGATCCACCACCACACGCCAACACCGAGGCTCGGCGCCTATTGGTGACACGTGCGCTTCCGAGGAGATGCTGGGGAGCAGTGGGCGAAAATGCTGGAGGCATAAGACCGCATCGTGCAGGGAAAGAGAAATGCGCTTCGGAAACGTCGCCCAAGCGCTTAAGGTTCGCCGATCGTTGTGGGCATGCGGTGAACGGCCTGGTACGCATTGCTCTCTCGCCAGTCGTGCCTAGAGCAGGGAGCTCTCGGAATGGCCATTTCACTCCCATCGAGCGGGCTAGACAACACCGGACCAAACGATCACGTTCATGACTGACATCGTGCCCAATCCATGCTCGTGGATGAGCGAGCCTATTGGTATCGTCTAGGGAATCCCTCCAGTATCGGACTGTCCTTGCCTTCGGTGTCCGTCAGAACAGAATGCTACTGAAAACATGAGGGTGGTATCGTGGTAGTGGTCTTTATGGTATGATACTGGAGGGACGTCTCATGCCCCAATCAGCCAGTGATGCGTGGTTCGAGTCCCGCCTACTACAAACACTCATTTTCACTTCAATAGGCGGACTTCCAGACTTCGGCCGAGAGTTTGGGCTACTTCGGCGTATAACGGACGAAGTCAGAACGCTTCTGTCAGTGATCGTTGGTCGAAGTACTGGAGATGCACAATGCGTTCTCAGCACGCCGTATGATATTGTTCGAGTTGGGAAAATGTAATCGCGACGCACGAGTATTGGACGGACGGCAGCATGAGGTATACAAGTTGCTTCTTTCACTCAAACCCTGACGAATCGCAAGTCCCAACAGCCATCATGTCGAGCAGGGTCGGTAAGATATGCATTGCAGCGACAGGGGCTCTCGCGAAGGGATGAATGATCTTGAACAGATGCTCGAAGCGCTGCAGGGTGTCATCATTGCGACCACGCCCACAGTAGGGCGCGATCTTGAAGTGATGCATAGCGGAGCGCTTCCTCGCATCGAGCTTGTCCTGGCGCACGCTCGCGAGGCTGAATTCGCGATTGTTATCCGGCCGCAGTGCCACGAGCAGGAGCCGCCCCACCAACTGCATAGCGGTGCGAAGCGGCTCCAGGGCTTCGAAGATCGCCCGAGCCTCGATCATCGCAAAGCGGCTGGCATGATACGTATTGCACGCCTTATCGACGGTCCTGTCCATCACGCTCATCCGTTACTACCCATCCAGGATCATATATCTAATCAGCCATGGCACGCTCTATGAAGCAGGATACGACTGTACCTTGGGCCACTGGGGAAACGCGTCTCTTCCGTTGTCGGCGGTGATGAGGGGGACGATCTCTTCCGTGGTAGGCGTGTCGCTAGGCACGATTGGGGTGGACTGGATGACACGAGCGGCAGATGTGATGGTCGGTGCGAAGACACGGAGGCATCCTTAAGCGACAGCATATCATGCTCAACGGATAGCTGGCGATTCTAGCCGCCTTTCCGGACTAAGCGAGGCTCGGGAGAGCACGACGAGACGTGGGGCCCAGGTCGGGATGAGTATAAACCAGGGTTATTGAGATGGATCTTTGGAGGTCAATCGCCACAGGTGTACTGTGTCGGAGTGATCACGCCGGCATTGAGACGGAGCCGACGGCTGACGATAGCGAGCCGCCTGGCGTCGAGAATGAGCTAGCCAGCTGCTTGCGAAGCTCTCAAGAGCCGAATACATGCTTGGAGGTGTGATGACGAAGTTGACGCAGGTGGGGCGTGAGTGTCCTGATGGAGAGAGGGTGCTAGATGCGATCAATCAGGCTCTCACCACTGGAAAGCCCCGCTGGCAGAATGACCACGCCGCGACCTTCTTGGCACTCGAGCATTGGGAGACTAGCGCTTTGCGCGAGCACGAGTCCCGATCGACTTGCTCTCGCTCACCACCCGCGGCTTCAACGTCAACGGTTTCAGCGAAGCGTAACTACTACGAAGAAGCGTGGGAGTTTGATCTGGACACGCTGGTGGGGCTCGACGTTAAGACCTGCACGCCCGCCATGTACGACGACCTCGTCCGGCTCGGCAAGCCGATGCCACTGGGGCGAGGCTTCGGCCGGATCGAGTTTGCGGTGCGTGGTGGTGCGAGGCCCATCCGCTCGCGCCTGGCCACTGGCGAGTTCAAGCCGGGTCGGCGCAGGCCGCCTACGTCGATGCGGCACGTCGAGACCAGTCGTACGTCATCTACGTCGACATCACGAAGCCGCACCATCAACAGGCGTTTCACGTCTACATCACCACCATCCTGCCGGCCCGCTCCCTCAGCTACGACGGTCTGCCCCGGGACGATTGGTACGCCACGCGCGACGACCAGTACTGCGCCGATGCCATCTCCCGATATCAACTGTACCGTGCGGAGCTGCCCCCCCCGACCCTGGCTGGTGTCGGTCCGGGATGACGGCCAGGAGGAGCACCACAACGTATACCTCCAACCACCCGGCAAAGACAAGGCCCCCCGCGCCCAATTTACGACCATGAAGGCGTATGAGAACCACTTCATGCCCAGTCTCCTCTACGAGCGGGACGAGGTCCGCTGAGTGCAGCGGGCCCTGTTCAGCATGCTGACCTCCTACCCTGCTACCTTCCATCATGTTTCGGCTGAAGCCTGGCAGATCAGTATCAAGCTGAAGGGCGACCTGCTCAAGAAGGTTGGCCGGATCCTGCCGACCCCCAAGTCGAGCCTGCAGGTGCTGATCGCGGGCGTGTCGGATCATTGTGACCCGAATTCAATTCTCGAGGGAACAGTCATGAACATCACGCCACACGACGGAGACTTTGGGGTGGAGGCGACCCTGCCGTTTGCCCTGCAGGACGACGAGGCATTCGACCTCGAAGATGGGGGCCAGCACGGGGTGCACGTCCTGTGGCACGGCGAGGATCAAGACAACCGCCGCAAGATCGAGGCCGTCCGATCGGCGTGTGCGCATGGCGAGAGGCTTGTGCCGGCGAAGGGGATCGAAGTCATCGACGGCTAGGCCCGCGGCTTCTTCTGCCTGCGCAGCATCATCGCCGATCCTGCGTCCGTCTACCTCTCCTGCCCCCTGCTCGACGATTGGAGGCGAGACCATCCCACCGACGACGACATCTTCGACGCCGGCCTCAACGATCGCCAGCGCGCCTTTGTCCACGCCGCTATGAGCGGGGTCCCTGCCGCCGTGCTCATGCTGGAGGACTTCCCGGGGACCGGGAAGAGCAAGACGCTCGGCTGCCTGACGACGATGCTCGCGCTTATGGGGTACCGTGTGCTACTGCAGAGCCAGTCGAGCAAGGGCGTGGATGCGCTGTTTGAGAGTGCGACGCGGCTGATGGAGCGGTTTGGCCCGGCCGACTTCGCCGAGAAGGGCGTGCGCATACGCAGCGAGGTGCTCGAGCAGGAGCTCGTCCAGCACCTGCAGTCGGGCTTCGACCCCGTCGACGACGACTTTGCCGCCACCAACTACTGGATGGCACGATGCATTGAGCGATACATGCTCCGGTGCCCCCATGACGATACCAGGCACGAGTACCGCTCGCATCTGCGTGCCCGCCGCGAGAATAAGAGGCCGACCTCGCATCGCCCGTGGAAGGTGGTGGTCACCGAGATGCGCGACAGGGTGTTGGCGGAGGCGTCCGTCGTGGGCACGACCGCCTTCGTGGCCATGACGCTCGGCGACACCGACTTCAGGGGCGACGTGGCCATCTTCGACGAATGCGGGCAGGCGACCGACCCTGACCTCATGATGGGCATCACCAAGGAGCTCACCGACCTCAAGCTCCTTGTCCTCGGCGGCGACACGGCTCAGGTCGGTCCAGTCGTGCCCTCGGACACGGCCAAGCGCAACTCGTTGGGCAACGTGCTCGGGGTCCCGGCGCTGCAGCGCATCAAGCAGGCGTTCCCAGAGTACACCCGCGTCGAGCCGAACCTCAACTACCGCGGCCACCACAGCACCCTCGCCATGTCGAGCAAGATATCCTACCAGGGACAGATGAAGATCGGGAGAGATCTTTCGGCTTTCGGCGACGCGACCTCCTGCTCTCCGTGACGTGATGTTGTGCTCTCAGCTACGCGATCCTCTACTCCCGGCTACGACTTCGCCTCTTCGAGCGAGGAGATCTCCGCGGCTGCTAGTGGATTCCGACATGCTTTTCCGCCCGACACGAGGCCAGTCTTCGACATTGCGGGCTGTCATGCTGCACCATATAGGCAGCATGACGAGCTTGAGAGCTTAGAACGCGCTTACGATCAACCCTTCCTCCCCTCGCAGTTTCGGGCTAGGCTCCATCCTCTTCTCGCCATCACCGCCCTAGTCACCGTCTGCCGGCATTGTGGCCGAATTGGGTGAGGGAGCAGCACTCCGATCGCCGGATGACGAATGTCACTCGGAGCGGCCGTGTCCGACGCGGGACGCTGATCCTCCTCTCAGGGATCTCTGGTGACGACGATCGGAGCTGGTTCGGGAATGGCAGGGTCGCACCCACGAAGGCGAGCATGCGGGCTAG
>JAWDJV010009778.1:0-18093 GCA_033119285.1 Teratosphaeriaceae sp. CCFEE 6253
CGGCGAAGAACGCTACCCGCAGATGTTACTGCGAGGGCAGCAATAGCCTCACGACGAAGCCACTCCAGGAGTGTGTTGACTGCCATCATACGACCTGCATCGCTTGTGGCGGCAACCCGGTACATACCTTCCAGCAGAAGCCTTCTCTGAGCGTAGACAGGTTATCGCCAGGTAGGTTTGTAGAGCAGCTGAAGGCACAGCTTCCTCTGCAGCTCATATTCGCAGACATCCAGATGCAGGGAGTTCCGGGCTTTGGTGAAGCTGCAGACATGAGACGGTATCAGCAAGCAGTCGAAGAAATCTCCGGCCCTGGCACTGTGTATAGCTTGCAGTCAGTTCGGCGCACGCATTGCTGGACCGTCACGTACACAGCGCTAAAGGCTCGGCTGGACCTGCAGATAGACGACGGCCATGCCCAGTGGCGTCTGTTCGCAACTCCAGACCGTGGTTTACCTGCGAACGATTGGCTTCGCCTCTCTCTACTTCAGCTGCCAGTGGCCAAGGCGAGTGTTACACACTCGCTGTTCGACGTCGAATGGCATTGGCGCGTGCCTGTCAAGCAGGAATTGGCTCTCACACTCCTTGCCTCTAAGACGAAGGCCTCAACTTGGTGGGCTCGGATGGGGCTTCCAGACCACTTGCAGGATACTCAGCCGGAGCTGATTGAAGTGGCCACATGCGAAACCTTGACTGAGGCCGACCCCTTAGAGCGCACGCTGAGCGGCACATACCGCTACCTTCCAAAGTGCGGCAAGGCTGCAGACAGCTTGTACATGAAGGTGGCTGAAAAGCACCTAGAGATCGACAAGGATCGGCCTGTATACCTTTTCTGGGACCCTAAGCGCACTGGAGAGCCAGAAGAGGACCACTTTGTCTTCTCACACGACGTCTCGCACTTGGAGAAGGATGAGGTGAGATCCGTGATTGCCTACGTCGACGCACCGTGGAGACCTTGGCCGACGAAGAGCAAGACTCCTTCACCCAAGATCATGACTGACAGCACGTGGGTGCCGGCTCCCGACTTGCGTCTGCAGCCGAACGACATGGAACTCCTCATGCAGCGATCGGTCAGACAGACAGAGCACGGCCAGTGTGGTCAAGCTGAGCACCTACTCAGGTGCAGTGTAACCCAGACAGGGGAGGATACCATTGGTGGCGTTGTAAACGTCACGAAGGATGCGTCGTTCATCTCCAAGCACATCTGGCTCTTCGAGGCCATGCAGCGCCACATTGATTTCAGCGACTGGAACACTTTCTCGCACGTCTCGACGGAGCCATGTCACGTCTGCGCACCGGGCAAACCGCAACTATCGTGGCAGCTTCACGACAAGAAGGCCTTGAAGGCGTACGAGGACCCGGCAAGCGCTGCGAAGTATGAGCGCGCCATCAAGTCTCGAGTCGAGCCCATCATCGTGACCGCGACGGCACACACAGATCGACCCGGCTATGCTGTCGATTTTGGCGTCAACGTGGCGTCTTTGGCGCATAGAGCCGCAGCCCGCCTTCCAGTCGGCACTGGTCACATCACAGGCCAATGGAAGCTCGACGTTGTCAAAGCTGCGGACAGGCCCGCAATACCCAAGTTCACACTGTTGCCCACCGATGGTGTAGAGCCGCACAACGCTCAGCTCGGCATGAGCGTGGATCTGTTCCCGAATCAACGTGTTGTCCTTGCCTGGATGCTACAGCAGGAACGTGGTGTTGATTTCTTCGTTGAGGAGGCCGAAGAGGCCGTCGTGAAAGAGACAGGCTGGCGTGCGGAAGTGCGCGTGTCTGCACCCCTTACGATTCGAGGCGGTATCTGCGCTGATCACCCTGGCTTCGGCAAGACGATTACGAGCTTAGCTCTAGTTCAAGCGCAGCACCGCGAGTTTACCGCAACCGACATCCGCCGCCAGCTTGACGCCCGATGCGATGTACAGAGCCTCCTGATCTCCTCGGCCACCCTGATCGTATGTCCAATCAGCTTGCTGCAACAATGGCACGACGAGATTCGGGACAAGCTGGGCAACACGAAAGGAGTGTTGACGGTGGCCAAGCACACCGATTTCACTCGTTACAGTGTGGATGACTTCCAGAACGCAAAGATCATCTTGCTCAATCGAACGATCCTCGGTTCCGAACAGTACGCCGACCGTCTCGCGTCGTTTGCAGCCCTTCCAGGACCTGCGACCAAGTCAGGCAGAGCATTTATCCAGTGGCAGGATTTTGCAAGGTCACGGGTACCGGATCATGTCCGGGTCCTCACGCAAAGCGGCGTAGCGGCTTTGCGCACACATATCAAGAGCACGTATCGAGAGTTTGTAGAGAGCGCACATACAGCATCTGTACCCTCTCGTCGACTACGCGGAAAAGACTACGCATCCGCGAAGGCTCCTACCGCAGCTAAGGCACATGAGTACAAGGCCGCTACTACTATCGACACTAAGGAAGTGGACCGGCCCCTGCTTGAGATGTTCTTCTTCGACCGGCTGATCGTCGACGAGTTCCACCAGTACACGGCAAGCGAGACCGCAAGCCTGAGAGCATTGAGAGCCGACAAGCGGTGGGGTCTGTCCGGAACACCCGCCCTAGACGATCTTTACGACGTGGCACAGCTCGCAGGAGTGATTGGTCTTCCGCTGCGCGTTGGCAGTGATTTGAAGGGTGTCATGAAAGCGGGAAACGTCAGATCTCTACGCAACGAGCAGACCGACTTCGAGCGGTTCGACTCGATGAGAGTGATGCCATCAAGCTCAATCCATGCCCGCCTCTGCGAAACACATCAATTGTTCCTCGACACCTTTGTACGTCGCAACTTGATGGATTTCGCGGAGCTTCGAGTCGAGGACTACATCCACCCGGTCGCCCTAGATCTCGACCACCGGGCCATGTACACGGAGCTCTCGCAGCATCTGAACTCATTGGACATGCGGATCCGGCGGGGAAAGAAGGGCGAGCAAGTCGACCGCGAAGAACGCTTATATCGAGCGGTGAACACCTCAGAGACAGGCGAAGAGGCGCTCAGCAAGACTGCAGCCTTTGTGGACCGTAAAGCCCAAGCCGGCTCCGGACTAGAAAGCGCGATCCGCATTCGAGTCGACGAGGTAGCTGAAGTCGAGCACGATCTGCGTGATGCGATCGCTGCAGCCAAACATGGTGCGGCGGACGGGTTTGGCAAATGGAAGTTGAGCTGCCTCACCGCCGGCGGCCTCGAAGATCAGAAAACCATCGCATCCGTCACAACTCTCGCGGCGAACACCAAAGCGGCACCGGCGAGAGCGCCTATCGACGTCGATGACAGCGATGAGGATTCGGATGCACCCAAGAAGAAGAGCAAGGAAACCAAGGCTTCAAGTGAGAAACGCCTAGTCAGCAGAGTAAACACATTGAGCAAGCGTCTCGTAGTTGCTCACCGCTCTTTGCGATACCTGCACGCTGTGCAGGCTCTGCAACGACATGCGACGAGTAAGGTGGGCCAGCATTCGAGCGCGACCTGCGAAAGCACGCAGTGCATGCGCACCTCACAACCAGGCGGCGACGTCGCGGTCTCTGCGTATTGCGGCCACATCATCTGTAGGGAATGCCACGATAGCCTCAGCCAACGTCACAGCTCCCAGTGTCCGGCAGTAGAATGCACCTGCGCTATGAAGCCGTACCATTTGCTGTGGACTTCAAGGATGGGAGACATGCACCGCGAACAGCCGACTCCCTTCGGTGCCAAGCTGGAGAAGGCCGTCAGCATTCTCGAAGGCATCCGCAAGACGAAGGATCAGGCCATCCTCTTCGTACAGTACGGGGACCAGCTGCAAGAAGTCGAGCGCGCACTCGAGGCTTGTAAGGTGCCCGCGCTGATCGTCAAAGATGCCGGCAAGGCTGCTGCACAGATCAAGCTCTTCCAAGAGCGGCCGGAGCAGACCGCGTTGGTGCTCAACGCCTCGGACGAAACCGCCGCGGGACTCAACCTGCAGAACGCGAACCATGTCGTCTTCCTGTCGCCATTGCTCCGCGACTCCCAGTACGGCTATGAAGCCACCATGGCGCAGGCCATCGGCCGCATTCGCCGGCACGGCCAGAAAAAGCAGATCTTCGTGCACCGTATCGTGGCTCTCGACACGATCGATGTAGACATCCTCGAGCACCGTGAGCGACGCATCGAGGCGATCGTCGAGCCTGGAGCTGCGTCCATTACCGCGCCGAAGACCGCAGACGTGCCACGGGATGCGAGTGGGAAGCTAAAGCGCGAGCGCGCTCAGCTGGTCAAGGTCGATGGCAGCTTCAGCATGCAGCCGCATTCGTGGTTGCAAGGCGGTGTGGGCGCCGATGGTGAGGCAAGAATGAAGGGCAAGAGCCGCGTGGCGGGCTGGGAGGACTTCTCGTCACAGCTGAAGTTCTCGCGGGCGTACACCGAGGACGATGACTGAGGAAAGGGAGCTTAGGAGGTGCTGACGAGCAGATGTCGAGGCTCATGTTATGGTGATTAGTTGCATGGTATTGGATGCCGTAGCTGTGAGGGAAGGCAAAGGCACGAGCCCCTGGATCGCTCAACTTGGCCGGTCTGGATATGCTTGGCGAGAGCAAGTGCGAGGGTGCATTCGCAAGGGCGATGTAGGGCCCTGTTCGGTACGGGGCCAGCGGGCGTGCGAGCCGTGATAGCGGTAGTGTGACTTGCTAAAGACACCGATTAAGCGCCTGGATAGGAGCAGAGGAAATTGAATATGTGTATGAGTAGGTCGCGTGTGTACGTGTAGGCGGAAAATTTCACTTGTCCTGCCGGCAGACTAAGGTACGGGGATCGCGCGAGGGCACCTTGCCTAGTAGGCCTTCGTGAACAGGAATGATCCAGGTGAGAAGTCGACACGCAGCTGCTCCAGCTCTTACCAGACGAGAGTGGGCGGCTGGAGTGTCGGGCGTTCGTCAGCAGCAGTGAGTATGCATACAAAGCTGCAGAGCATGCAATGCTGTACCACAGTCTTATATCGTACACACCCCTCCTCGATCCCCCTCCACCCCTCTCCTCACTTTATTCTTCCCTCTACTCCAGCAGACTTGCCTGGTTAGCGTACAGTACATCCACCACACTCCCCAGCTTCCCAATCGTCTCGAGCGCCGCATCGTACCCCTTGTCCCTCTCGCTCTCCTCGAACACAATCAGCACGCCCGCACCCTGGTCCAGCACTCCGATGATGACTTTGTCGAGGATCATCTGCCCCAGCTTGCGCTCCACCTGCTGCGCGTCCAGCCCGACCATGGAGGCGACGTGGGAGATCTCGACGCGGGAGAAGGGCTCGATGACCTTGATGAGATTCTGCTCCAGCATGCTGTCGTAGAGGCGCCGGAGGTGGGAGGCGATGAAGCGATCGCTGCCCAGCTCGCGGCGGTAGTTGTGCAGCGCGCTCTCGTACTCCTCCAGCGAGCGATTGTTGTGGGCGCGCGCGACGGCCTTCATCGCGTCGAGGTTGGCGCCGGCGTATTTCAGGGCGTGCTTGCCGGTCATGAGCTGGTCGACATCGTCCTTCAGGTTCAGCATGATCTTGCAGAGGAGCATGTACTGCAGCGCCGAGGTGGCTTTGACGGGCGAGTCCTGGGAGTGGTAGCCCTCCATCGCTTCGATGAAGTAGGAGTAGGCTGTGTTGAAGTCGCTGTCCTCCGCGTGCAGTTGGCCGGACTGCATGTCCAGGCCTGCTTGTAGGAGAGGGGGACAGTAGACGGATGCGGCGGAGGTGCGAGCCGAGGTCAGGGCTGCACGGCCTTTGGGAACGTTGCCCAGACTGTGGTACACTCTTGACTCGAGCAATTGGACCTCGACCAGCACGAGCTTGTCGTCTAGGCGCTTCAGTTCCTTCAGCAGGCCGTTGATGAGGGTCAGGGCGTCATAGTATGACTGCTTGGCCATGTGCAGGCCCACGAGTCGGACCTCGAGGTTCTGGCGCAGGAAGCCCTGGCGTTGCGAGACGGCCCAGTCGATGCATGATTTGGTGACGGAGATCTGGGTGTCGGTGGTGTTGGCGATGGCGGTGAAGAGGTCGAGGAGTTGGCGGACTACCATACGTTAGTACTGTGCTTGCAGGAGAGGGTGAGATGTCTAGGCTATACCAAGCTTCGCCGTCTTCGCCCTCGCGAAGCTGGTGAGCACCTCGCGCGTTTGTTGTATGAGCGTGGCCAGGTCCTGTGTCCGCTTGTGATCCCGATACAGCTCGCCCAGTCCCAGCAACGCGCTCTCGAACTCTCGTGCCGCGCGGTCATTGGTCCCAGGCTGCTTCGATAGGATGTCCTGGTAGATCTTCTCCGCCTTCGCTGGCTCGTCCTTCGACAGCTTCTTCGCCTCCTCTATCCGCTTGGCGTTCTCTTCCTGCGCCATGCTGGGCGGTGATCTGCAGGAGCTGGGACGACGCTGTGTCTGCTGTGCGCGATGGGTGCCTGTGGAGGTGAGGATCGTGGTACAGGTGAAGTACTGGTTGTCGGAACGCGCCAGGCACGAGACAGCGTCGTTGTCGCCGATCAAGCTTCGCGGCTCTGCGGATCTAGCCGAAGTAAATGCGGGGAGATCTCCGTCATGGCTTTAACAATTTCCTCGCTGACTTGCGCCAGACCATGTCTCGTCTCTCGTAATGGTATGTCTTGCCTGGTCGCCCATCGTCCCATAGGTCCACTAACAACCGACTCAGAAGATCAAGGCGCTCACCCGCCCGACGAGCTCTTACCAAGCGCCTGGCAGCGATGTCGCCCGCCAGCCGCGCAACCTCGATCCCGCACTGCATCCCTTCGAGCGGGCACGAGAGTACACTCGCGCCCTCAATGCCACCAAGCTGGACCGCATGTTCGCGGCGCCCTTCGTCGCACAGCTAGGCCGCGGACATGTCGACGGTGTATACACACTAGCCAAGGACCCCAACGCCCTCGATCGATTCGCCAGCGGCAGCGGTGATGGCGTACTCAAGGTCTGGGACCTGCCCAGCCAGGAAGAAGTATGGCAGACACAGGCGCACGACAACTTAGTCAAGGGCATGTGTTGGACGCACGATCAGAAGCTCCTCTCCTGTGGCAGCGACCGGACCGTCAAGCTCTACGATCCCTACAATAATCCGACCGGCAGCGCACCCCTCGCCACCTGGCTAGGCAACAATGCCTTCACCTCTCTAACACGCCACCGCACCGAGCCCACCTTCGCTGTCGCTTCCTCAGCTATCTCCCTCTACGACCTCAATCGACCCTCCAGCACCCCAACTCAAACTCTTGCTTGGCCGACCTCAGCCGACACCATCACCGCCGTCTCATTGAACCAAACAGAGACCTCGATCCTCGCCTCCACCGCCACAGATCGCTCTCTCGTCCTCTACGATTTGCGCACCGCGTCCCCGCTGCACCGTAGCGTGCTCACTATGTCCTCCAACGCAGTAAGCTGGAACCCCATGGAAGCCTTCAACCTCGCGGTTGCAAATGAAGACCACAACATCTACCTCTTCGACATGCGCAACCTCTCCCGCGCGCTCAACGTCCTCAAAGACCACGTCAGCGCAGTCATGGACGTCGAGTTCTCGCCCACCGGCGAAGAACTCGTCTCAGCCTCGTACGACCGCAGCGTGCGCCTCTGGTCGCGCAACGAAGGACACAGCCGGGACGTCTACCACACGAAACGCATGCAGCGCGTCTTCTCCGCGTGCTGGACGCCCGACAACCGCTACATCCTCAGCGGCTCCGACGACGGCAACATCCGGCTCTGGCGCTCCAATGCCTCCGCGCGAAGCGGGGTGAAGACGGCACGGCAGAGGCAGAAGCTGGAGTACGATGCAGCGTTGCGGGAGCGGTACAAGCACATGCCCGAAATCAGGCGGATTGCGCGGCATCGGCATGTGCCCAAGCAGGTGAAGAAGGCGGGCGAGATCAAGGGCGAAGAGGTGAAGAGCATCAAGCGCCGGGAGGAGAATGAGCGGCGGCATAGCAAGAAGGGGACGATGCCGAGGCGGAGCGATAGGGAGAAGATGGTCTTGGCTACGGAGAAGTGATTGGCGTGGGAGGTGGAGGAGAGTGACGAGATCATGATACCCGGTCGCGGCATCAGCATGGCGTCTGGGTGGGCGGCAAAGTTGCCTGGAGGCGTTTCGGGTGGGATGTAGGTCTGTACCATGGATATGAGATGAAGTCTTACGGCATTCTGGTGGGGCACCCATCCACAGCAATGCCCCAGCTCTCGCCACAGGCATGCACGCACGCAGGGTAGAGCGGAGGAAGGCCGCCTCTCCGCCCTGCAACGGCTGCAATGCACAGGCAGGCAGACCATCGCACGATTGACAGGTGGGGTCGGAGTCCCTGAACGAGTGACAGGTGGAGTTGGTGTAACAGCGCGGCGGCCTCTTGTTCGCCTGCGCCAAAGACGTTGAGTAGCCGCTTAGGGTACGTCCTCCCAGCTCTCGGCCAGTACCCGTGCGCATGTGAAAAGGACCGGGCTTGGCGTTCACATGCCTCTCGGGAGTTCGAGGGCCGCGTGCTCCGCGGGCAAGGTTCAAGGGGTTCACAGGGACACCGTGGCTCTCGGCAGGCTCGGTTCGGCATGCGGCTGGATCTGAGGCGGGTCGTGATTCGTTCCCCGGAAGCTACTGGGAGTGGGAGTGGGCCTGAGATGCTTGTACGGGTTGATTGTGAATGTTTCTGTGGGCGGTACTGCCTCGCTCTGCCCTGTAGTACAGCAGGTGCGTGCGAGGGAAATCAAGCTGGCGAGATTAGTTGCCCCTGCACAACAGGAGAGCGCTGCTGCTCATGGGACACTCGTCAGGCACCTGCCGTACGTATCAGCCCTGTGTTTCAGAGAACAGACATGACAATCGCACCAGCGTGGTTGAGGTGGATCTGCAAGCCACAGTCACGCACGAGCCACGCTGCACGGCCATGCGGATGACGTAAACCCTTCACATGTGAATTGACACGTGAAAGGCAAGACGCGGCAGGGCGGTAGGGACTGGGTAGGGGTCTCCTGCACGTCGCCAGCTCGTCTTCTCAACCAAGTCGAAGGTGCGGTATCACCTTGCGCCTACTCCTTTCCTTATCGACCTCGCACGCAACACCTTGACCACCACATCGCGCCTGCCAATTGTGAGTGAGCTCCGGACGCAGCTCCGTATCGCGCCTTCCCTCCCGCCAACGCGGTGTGCAAAGCGGCATGCAAAGCGGCGTGGGCTGATGATTCGATGGCAGTTTTCCCGACCTCAAAAGCATCAGACTTGCAAACAAACAGCGAAGCAACAAATCCAAACTTCCGGTACGAGATGTCCAGCGAGCCCACAAGTAGCATGAACGAGCTGACACCACCGCACAGTCAATGCCCCACGCAACCGAAGACAGCATGGCTAGCATGACCAACGGCTCGTCGCCGTCCTCCAAGTTCCTCTCCCACGCCACCAGCTACCCGGTCGTCAGTGACAGCATCGACGCCGTCAAGAACAACCCCTACGGCAAGAAGGCCATCGAGATCGCCGATGGCGCGTACCAGAAGTTCGGCAAGCCCGTCGAGGGCTACCTCGAGACCCCCTACAGCTATGCCAAGCCGTACGTGGCCAAGGCGGACGAGCTGGCGGATGCCGGGCTGCAGCGTGTGGACGGGCAGTTCCCCATTGTGAAGGAGGAGACGAGCACGGTGGTCGAGACGGGGAAGAGCTACGTGTTCTGGCCCTACAACTACCTCTACGGCACCTACAGCGGTGAGTCACTGCGAATGCTGTACCCCCAGGGCCCCAGTGACTGGTGATACTGATGCTGTCCAGATGAGTACCGCAAGACCGCCTCGCACAACAACGCCGGCGCCGGCCTCGTCACCCTCGTCAAGGCCGTCATCTCCACCGAGCTCAAGATCGCCTCCGACTTCTTCCAGGTCGTCGCTGACTTCCTCGGCCCGCGCTACCAGGAGTCCAAAAAGAAGGGCTCCGACTACATCCGCCAGGGCGCCGACGCCGCCGAGCACTACAAGCAGGTCGGGCAGGACAAGGCACAGCAGTACACCCAGATCGGGCAGGACAAGGCGCAGCAGTACTCCCAGATCGGGCAAGACAAGGCGCAGCATTACGCCGGGATGACGCAGGACAAGTTCGACGAGCTGACCGCGCAGGGCAAGGCCAAGGGCGAGCAGTTCAAGGGCGAGCTGGAGAATGGAGCCGAGCAGGTCAAGGGCCAGGCCAAGGAGAAGACGGAGCAGGCCAAGGGCCAGGCGAAGGACACCAAGGAGGAGGCCAAGGCGAGGACGAATGCGAAGTAGGGCCCGCGCAGTCCGAGTCTGACGGACCTCGTGAGCCAAGCTAAGGCGCAGGTGAGGAGCTGATGCAAGTCCGTTGACACAACGGCTACGGGTGTGGAACTGAAGTGGATTTGCCACGATCGAGCGAGATGTCACTAAGGCCCGAAGGGAACAGATGATAGACAGAGGCCGGCGCGCCTACGAGTCCGCGATGAGCGTTCTTGCAGCTTCTCACTCTATACCACTTGCTCAGATGTATGATTGTTCCGCGAGGGCGACAGCACTGCTCAGTAACCTGGTTCAAGCATCGACGTCGTTGGTGAGCTTCACTGCTATCTCGATGAAGCAAATGCACCATTGCTGCCGTTACACATGCCTGTCGTTCTCCGCCGATGGTCTTCGGCTCTGACGACGGTCCAGACACCTCGTTAATGCCCATACTCCCAGAGCCCCGCCACATCTCGTTGCCTCCGTAGCAGAGCGAAGGACTCCATGCGCTCTCGATCAGACCGGCTGCCGTCTCGCACATGACGCGCGCGAGGTCGCGAAGACCCGCACCAGCCCATCCGGATCGTCAAGGCTTACCACCTGTCATTCCGGTCGCCGTCGTCGTTATCGTACCGTCCCTCGTTACGACCTTGATCGTACGCGTTGTCCATGTTGTCGTCGAAGCGCTCGACGTCGCCCTCTCTGCGGCCAGCCTGAAGCACAACACCATCAGCACGTCACGACCTCGAGATCAGCGAAGCTCGGACACAACTCACCCAACCGGCCACCTCCTCCGGCGCATCAGCGACATCCTGAAACCCGCCCTCGATCCTGTTCCCGAACCGATCAAAGCCGCCCTCGATCCTGTTCCCAAACCGATCGAATCCCTGCTCCACGTCTTGAGGGATGTCCTCCACCTCGCCGACCTTGTCGCCCGTCCAGCGCGCGGCGTTCTGCGGGAAGTCCTCCACGTCGTTCTCCACGCGGTACTTGTCCCCCTCGAACCGGTCCTCGAGACGGTCCTTGTCCCGCTCAAAGTCATCCCCGATCTTATCCCCCTCGTGCATCAGCAGCGCGCCCCCGGCCAGCCCCGCCGCGGCACCCATGGCACCGTACATCATGCCGTGGCCGCCGGACTTCTGCTGCTGCTGCTGTTGCATCGGGCCGCGGTCTCCATAACCCCCCGGCCCGCCACCGTACCCACCACCGTACCCACCACCGTACCCACTCCCCGGACGCTGGCCCGGGAACTCAAACGTGCGCTCCCCGTTCTGCTCGTTGACGAAGACGTAGCGGCCGTCGCGGTCATCCCAGTGCGGACGCCAGGGGTACGGGACCTGGGGGGGGGGCGGGATGTTGTTGCTGCTGGAGTAGGTGGACTGCGTGAAGCGCTCCTCTTCGCGCGGGCCCGGGCCGTAGCCGCCCTGGTTGTAGCCGCGGCCGTAGTTCGAGGAGTACTGCTCGGTCTCTGTGAAGCGCTCGTCTTCCTCGTCCCGGCGGTTGTGGTGGCCGAAGAAGGACATTGTTGCTGCTTGATCTTGAAGGAGAATGTTCCTGGGGTAAGAGTCTGAGGGAAGGAGAAGGTAGGTCGTGCTGGCACAGGGGCTCTTGATGAGAGTGGAAGCGATGGCAGTGAAGGGAAGGGAGGTCAAGTACTCAACACGTGTAGCTGGAATGAGAGCTGTAAGCCACTTACTGTGCCCTCACGTCATTGGTGTCGAGTGGTGACATCCTGAAACGGCGAGAACGCGCCTATAGCTTCGTGCTTGCCTCGCATCTCTAAGATATACCAGTGCCTGGTGTTGTGGGAATCTTCTTGTAGGAGGCCCAATTGCGATCCTTCACTCGGCTCACCATCTTGGCGAAGCTTGGTTGGTCTTGGTATCTTGGCTGACGAGAGGCGTGCCCGTGTAGCTCATCCTGCTTAGCCTTGAGAGAATGATTACCATAAGGACCCTCCCTAGTGGTATACGGAGTGGCGGCGCGGCAGTGAGGGGCGCCTCAAAGACGAGAGCGAGCGCCAGAGTGCAGGGCAGCCATGCCGTGGATCCCACTTAGTAGAAAATGTAGTTAAAGCTTACATGTACAAGCGTGACGAGCAACATCGACAACGAGTCTATCAGAAGTTCGTCGGGTAACTGATACATTTACAGGAGGAAGCAATGCATACGCGAAAAGCGTATCATGCTCTTCAATAGCCGTACTCCGTGAAACCTCGCAGCATTGTCGAGGCTGTCGCATCTCTCAACTCTTATTACTTCGTCTGTTCCCATGCGCCGAGCTCATATCGTAGCTTTCGTACTCCCATCGCACCAAGAACCCAATCTCGTAACCTCATAACCTTTCCGGTCCGCACCTAATACCTATTCGGGGGCGGCCCGGATGGCGGCGCGTACTGCTCCTTGCGGATCTGGTTCGCGCCGTACACAGGCTGCGGCGGCTGCATCTCGACATCGTTGCCGCTGTTGCCGTAGTAACCTTGTGCGGCTCCGTAAGCCGGCGGAGGGTTGTTCGAGTTGTTGTAGTACGGCTGCGCGGTCTGCTGCTGCTCTTGCTGCGGGCGGGCGTTGTAGGTCGCGGCGCCGTGGCCGGGGGGCGTGCGGCCGAGGGCCCAGCCGGTGCCGCGGTAGGGGCTGTGGCCGAACTTTCTCCTGCGGCGGGCGGTGATGCATCTGTGGCGCGGCTGTCAGTGGCTGTCGCGAGGGTTGGTAGAATCTATTTGCTGCAGACTCACGAGAAGAGGAAGAAGAGGAAGAAGGCGCCGAGGATGATGAGGCCGAGGACCAGCCAGCGCGCCCAGCTGTTCCAGACGCCGCTGTTGCAGACTTGGTTGCCATAGCGGTTGATGTAGCAGTTGTTGCTGGACATTGTTGTTAGTCAAGTGTTGTGTTTGGGTAGCATGCGCATGCCGTTGCAGGGACGGAGAACGACGCTGTCGCCAGGCTTCGGTATTCTTTCGACTCCGGCAGTTACAGCGCCGTCCATGTCTCTTGTAGTGAAGCCAGGCGCGGCGCGTCAAACTTACCCGTAGTATTGACGAGCTTCAAGGGTGGGCGCCATGATGAGGTCTGCGTGGAGGGGGTATTCAGGTCGCACGAGTTGAAACACCAGGGGAATCGGTGTGTAGACAAGACCGTGGAAGCGGACAAACGTAATATGTAGTCGCAGGCAAACCGCAGCGCAGGTGCTCAGGTGATGACGCCGGTCCCAAGCATCCTGCTCGACTTGGCCCTTGCACCGCCTCACGGCAACGGCGGACTTGTGTGTTCTGGAATTCACTCGGCCATTCACCGATCCGCGCGTGGCGCTTTCTGCCTTTCGCGCCTACGCCATTGACTGCGCCATCATCGCTCGCGAGTCTCGCTCGCTGTTGTGATGATGAGGCTGAACGAGAACGACGGCGAGAATGGATTGTTTCCACATGCACGTGCAGTCGGGATGTTTCGCGCCTGGGGAAACGTCATCCTCTCCGCGGCCCGTCGCAAGGTTCTCCAAGCGGTAAGGCGGCATCGGGCTCTCTGCACGACGTGCAGCTTGTGCTGCAGCGATGCGTTGTCAGTGAGGGCCCGAGCACCAAATCGTTGGAGTGAAAGGCATTCAATTCCTTCGTGTTCATCCTCGACGTGATTCCGGTGCTCTTCTCGGCTCACACACATTCGGGAGAGAGCCGGTCCCGGTCATATTGCATTCAATTTGGCGATTCGAGCCTCGCGCGGCTTGGATGAATAGACGAAGAGCCTGCCAAGGCCACGATGCTTAAGCATGAAGACGAATGAAAGATGGCGAGGACTGCTGTACACCTGTCCACATACATTCAACAAGCCGTGGACATCATCTCGCCGTCTCTCATACCGCGCCCATACCGCTGTCGGCCTCTCGCGAGACAAGCATGCAATGGATTCGCTCCGAGCAAACATAAAGTCAAATGCAGATAGCTGCCACCGTTGAAACACAACAGGCAAAGCTCATCAGGACCCCAGCACCTTTCCAAGCCATTGCTGGCCCGCAGCAGAAGATGCTGCCTGGCGTCCATCTATGCCACCCACCCAAGCGTCAATCCAGCGGGCAAATCAGTGCAACACGCAGTCCGTAGAAGTCGTCGTCGTTCGGCAGGAGCATAGTATCGATCGTATGGACACATGATCATGAGTCGTCTCAAGGTCAACGACGCCGTCAGTGTGCCGCGCGAGCGATCAGCCATTGCAGGACGGCATCCAGGTTGGTCTCCTCCTTCGCGCTGATCCCGTAGCAGCTCACCTCCCGATGCGTCACGGCTTTCAGGTTGAGCGCGTCGATCAGCTCGTCGACATCCGCGTGGGCATCCAGGTCGGACTTGTTGCCCAAGATGAGCAAAGGGATGCCTTCCATGGCCGGCTTCTCCAGTAGGATGTGGAGCTCTTCCTTGGCGACAGGCAAGGCTTCCTTATCGGCGGAGTCGACTATGAACCTGCGTAGTGTCAGGAGCTGGCCATCAGGGCGGAGAAAGATGGACGCACACGATGGCGTTGACACCCCTGCAATACCGCTCCCACATCGACCGGAACCTGGGCTGGCCTCCGAGATCCCAGCTGCGCACTCATCAGCATTCATCTCAGCCAAGACGAAGAGCGACACCGAGCGTGCCGGCCTGAGCCAACAATAGCTCATGGTGGGACGCACCACTTGAGTGTAACATGACCCTTCTGGACCCGCTTCATATTGAAGCCAACCGTTGGAATGGAGCTGCACACCCATCAGCCAGGCATCCGGAGCACCTTTGTTCCAGGTATCGGCTAGCAGCGCCGCGGTGGCACCTACTCGATTGTGAAGTCGCCGCCCTGTGGTACCGCATCAGCATCTGAAACATCATCCGCTCTTGGACTGCCAGATTTCGACTCACCGCCAGGACGCGCAGCAGCGAGGTCTTGCCCGCATTCTGGAGCCCGATCATGGTGATGTCCATCTCGGTGTTCCTACACGGCGCCAGGCATCAGCGTGATGATCGACTTACATCGCCGTCGCGATGACTCAAGAAGGTCAAGGGGCGGTGAAGCATCTCCGATCACCCCAAGGTTGCCGGCAAGATGGCCGTGCAAAAGAAAGACGTCGAGCCATACCAGAACAGACTGAGCAGCCAATCATAGATGCGCTTGAAGAGACCCATCGTCTACGGCAGGCACGACTCGGCGTTGCGGGAGCGAACGTTGCTGGCGCCCGGAGTAGCCAGAGAAACGGAGGCCAGTCGATGGGCAGGGCGAAGGGGAGGCTCTGGAAAGGAAGTCTCACGTGGACCGGGGTTCCCAGCTCGGCGAGTGGGCGAGCGGAAATGCGTGGAGCGGGGCCGACCGTAGGTTCCGCGTGCCGGCGTGCTGGAGGAGCAGCTAGACGGTGAGAGATGATGATGGATGTGGATAGATTGATCGAAGGACTGTTCTCGAGGATGGAGCCTTCAGCAAGTCTCGCAGTGATGAACCCGGGTCGTGTGCAGACGAAACGCCCGGCCGCACGAGGGTACAGATCTGATGCACAGCCCACAGTAGATGGTACGACGGAGCGCGCCTGCTTCGCTCCCAGATGCAGGTGCCGCAGCGGGACCGGGAAGACGTCGGGTGGGTGCTTCTTTTCTGCCGGCGGAGGTGCATTATCGATAAGCCATGGAGCCGAGCTAGCGTTCCGTCTCGGCTCCGGGCAACTTTTCATGTGCAAAGCGCTGTTTGAAAGCCATATTCCGCTGTGTATTGGTTGGAGAAGTGGATTCGGGGCGAGACAGTGAAGAGCAGGTGCTGAGGCTTTGGGGAGTCTATGAACGGGCACAAGCGCGTGAAGCTGGGCGACGACATGGCGCCTTCGAGAGGCAGCAGAGCAGCGCAGAAGCGATGGACCACCGAGTACGATACCTTGCAACGACACAAGCTCTTCCGGGATCCGCCAAGCAAGGAGACTGCATACCCAAGCCTTGCGGAAGCGATCAAGCCGCACGTCGACTCATACAACACCATCTTCGCGCAGGATGGCCAACTCCAACATGCGCTCAAAGAGATTGGGTCCAAGGTGTTCCTGGATGGTGAACCCATCGATGGGTCTGCAGCGAGAGCACGCAATCGGCTGGAGGTCAGGGTCAAGGAGGTCTTCCTGGACAAGAGTATGGTGCCGGCGTCGAACAAGCTCGATGGCAACAGAGATATACTTCCGGTGGAGTGCAGAGAGCGGCACGCAACGTATCGCGGACGCTTCCGGGGCAGACTAACGTACCGCATCAACAATGGCGAGTGGAAGGAGACGGTGCGGGAGTTCGGCCACATCCCGATCATGCTCCGGACGAACCGGTGTCATCTGGAGGGATTGTCACCGAAGGACCTCGTCAACAAGCGAGAGGAGACCGAGGAGCTTGGCGGCTACTTTGTGGTGAACGGGATCGAGAAGCTTATCCGGATGTTGATCGTCAACCGACGAAACTTCCCAATGGCCATCATCCGGCCTTCGTTTGAGAACCGGGGAGCGACGTACACCAAGTACGGGATGCAGATCCGATCGGTGCGACCGGATCAGACGTCGCAGACCAATGTCTTGCACTACCTCAGCGACGGCAACGTCACCTTTCGCTTCTCGTGGCGCAAGAACGAGTACCTGGTCCCCGTGGTGATGGTTCTGAAGGCGCTAGTGGAGACGAACGACCGAGAGATCTACGAAGGTGTCGTTGGGCCGGCGGGTGCGAAGGGTCTGGAGGCGAAGCAGTTCGTCACTGATCGCGTTGAGCTATTACTGCGGACCTACCAAGCCTACAATCTCTACAACTCTGCGCAGACGCGCGCCTTCCTGGGCTCCAAGTTCCGGATCGTGCTGAACATCCCCGATGACATGAGCGACCAGGACGCCGGGACTGAGTTCCTGCGGAAGATCGTGCTGCCTCATCTAGGCTGCGCCGACGTCACAGAGGCCAACGACGCGGACAAGTTCCGGATGCTGCTCTTCATGATCCGGAAACTGTACTCGCTGGTCGAAGGGGCGTGCTCGGTCGACAACCCGGATGCAGTCTCCAGCCAAGAGATCCTTCTGCCGGGCTCGCTGTTCGGCATGATCATCAAGGAGCGGATCGAGGAGTGGCTGCTGTCTATCGGTATTGCGCTACGAGACTGGGGCCGTAACAACCGGTATCCTTCTTTCACCAGCAAAGAATTCGAGCGAGACTTTTTGTCAAAGGTCGTCCGGAAGACGAACGAGAATATTGGGCAAGCGCTCGATTACTTCCTCGCCACGGGGAACCTGGTCAGTCCGACCGGGCTCGACTTGCAACAGATCTCTGGCTATACGGTGGTGGCGGAGAAGATCAACTTCTACCGCTTCATCAGCCACTTCCGGATGGTGCATCGAGGCAGCTTTTTCGCCGAGCTAAAGACCACCACAGTCCGGAAGCTGTTGCCAGAGAGCTGGGGATTCCTGTGTCCGGTGCACACACCCGATGGCTCGCCCTGTGGTCTGCTGAACCATCTTTCTCACAGATGTAAGGTCGCCACCGAGAGCGCCGACGTGTCGAGTATACCCCAGCTCATCGCGCAGCTCGGTGTCGTCGGCTCCTCAGCGGCAACGTTGGAGGAAAGCGTGGTGGTGCAGCTGGACGGTCGGATCCTGGGCTTCTGCACGCCCAAGCAGGCCAAGACCATCGGCGACACGCTCCGATACTGGAAAGTCGAGGGCAGTCATGGCGTCCCGGTCGAGCTGGAGATCGGCTTCATACCGTCCTCTAACGGTGGACAGTACCCAGGCGTCTACATGTTCTCGTCGCCCGCCCGCATGATCCGGCCTGTGAGGTACCTGCCACTGGACAAGCAGGACTTTGTGGGGGCCTTCGAGCAGCCGTTCATGTCGATCGCTTGCACGGAACCCGAAATCGCGTCCGGCGACTCCACGCATGTGGAATATGA
>JAWDJV010009779.1:0-18018 GCA_033119285.1 Teratosphaeriaceae sp. CCFEE 6253
AGAGTGAGGCATTGTGCAAGACATGCGCTGAACGTTTGCGTGGCCACAGGATGACGAGCGTTTGAGCGCGCCACGCGAGTGTGCTTGCGCCGCTTTCTTCGTCTGCTCAAGGGCGGCGGCTGCTCCTCTGCGGACCTGGCCTTGCGCGCATCATCGAGTCAGAACGGAGAGTACGGATGGCGGTGGGGAGAGATATGCAATTAGCTCAGCGGATGTGACAACAGCGCGCGATTGATCGGGGACTTCGGATACCACTGGGATGGGGGGCGCTACGGCGTTTTCAACGGCGTGCTGATTCATGGCGATCGCCACACATACCAAACATGTTTCTATACCCTCTAGGGCTGGCGTGTCTGGACCTCGGACCTGCGTCGGCGGCAAAGCGATGAGAGGGAGAGAGAGATAGCATTCCTTACCCGGGCTTTCCTTGAGTCCCGCTGGGCTGGGCTGGGCGTTGGAGGGTGAGGGGAAGTGGGAGGGGCCAGTGTAGCGTGAGGGTGTGGAGAGTGGTTGATATGCTAATCCAGTTTGAGTCTCTGTGTGCCTTGGTCTCGTTGATATGTGACCGTTGATCTGGTTGGTGAGTGTCATGCCGGTAGTTCTTGTCAAAGCGTGGGACGGGATTGCATGACCTGGAGCGGTATTGCTGCGAGGACCTTCCTGGCGTCAACATTTGTGCTCACGCTTCTCATACCATGACTGCACGCATACAGGAGAACATATACTAATGAGTCTCCCTACGTTGCTCTTGCTCATACACAGGGTGAATAGTGGCGGCTCGTCCCGCTGCCGCTTCCCCGTGCATGTCTTGGCTTTGTTTACAGACGAAGATGGAGCACGCCCGAGCACGCACCACTGCCACCAGCATTACTACCGCCACGCGCCCAACATCAGCGCAACGCGACATTGCGCTCATTGAACCCGATTTACACCGGTGATGTGCTTGGAGCGCCTGTGCGCCTTCGATTGAACGCCTCCGACACGCGACACACGCGCGAAACCAGTCCAATCGAGCAATGTCCATGGTACTCACGCGCTCGCCATTGGAACCCCTCGGGATGAACGGGGCAGGGACGTCGAAGCGGAGAAGTGCGCGACTGTCGACGGATGGAGGAGGGGAGAATGAGCCGCCTGCCAAGAAAGCGAGGCCCAATGGCGCGCACAGCACGACCGTGAGCACAAAGGAGCAGGACGGCGACGCGAACGGCGCGAGCAAGCGACGACCGCGGAAAGTCTACGAGGAGGAGGTGGATGGGTTCGCGTTCAAGAAGGGCACTAGGAAGGCCAAGGAAGCGAAGCAGCCTGCGGTGCGCACGTCCATACCCGATGAACAGCCTGCACCTGCTGTGTCGGCGCCGGTGTCTACAAGCAAAGACGCGCCGCTTCTCCCTCCAGCGCCCGCACCCGCGCCTGTACCAAGCGAGAACGCTGCACCGAAGCCTGCGCAGAAGAAGACGCGTCGACGCTTCCCAACGACGCCTGAGCGAGAAGCAGCGGAGAAGCCGATCCGGCGAAGCAAACGCCTGTCGGACGAGAATGTCTCCTCCGAGCCGATCGTTTCACCCTTCAAATCCGCGCACGCCCAGTCCCACGCCAATGTCGAGCGATCGCCTAGCACGGATAAAGCACGCCCGATCACAGTCGAGAAGAAGCGCAAGCGTGGCGTCAACGGGTCGGAGGAAGAGGAGAAGATCATGCGCATTGCGCTGCCGTTTCAGGATACGCCGGTCATTCGGCGCAACAAGGAGATGCGGAAGAGTACGGCGGGTAGGCAGAGGCGCAGTAGCTCGGGGATGAGAGGGCAGAGGGCGAGCAGTCTCATGGACGACGGCCGGGGCAGTGGTACGTATCAGCAGAGCCCTCTCGCGAATGACGCATTGATCGATGAAGCGGGTTTGCTTGCAGAGGAGTCAAGCGAGCAGGCTGAACCGCATCTTCAACATGATGCGTTCGCGAAACTCAATACTGCGGTTCTGGGCTCACCAACACCGCCGCCGAGCGACTCAACTTCGCCGGCGCAACTCGAACAGCCCTCGCACGATCATGCAGCACAATCCGTTCAAGACACACCCGCTGACGAGCTCCTCCCCGACCCAGCTTTACCACACACAGAAGTCCCAGCCACGGAGTTCTTCAAGCATATCTCCGCCGACCTCACTGAACCAAGGCGCATGCGTCTCTTGCTCGGCTGGTGTGGGACCCGCGCCTTGCCGCCGAAGCCCGAGGCGCCGAAGGACGGCAGCGCGGCATTGAATCTGGAGTTCCAAGCTCTGCAAGCAGGTATGTCGCGAGGTTTCCGCCTTAATTATGTGTGGGGGCTGATAAAGGTGCAGCTCGAGTTATACAGGAAGAGCTTTCGCAGGATCTGGTCTCGAACGGCACGCTCAGCGACTGGTTCTCGCGCGACGAGGGCGTGCTGCCTAAAGTGCCGTTGCGCAAGGCGCCGAACCCGCGGAATACTGCGAATGCGGCGAAGGCGGAGGAGCTGGAGCGTGAGCTTGAAAGGTCTGGCTACTCGACACGCTCCCTTATGAAGACCACAACGCTGACGAAAATCGGTTTGGCAGACTAAAAGCGCAGCGAGCGGATTGGGACACGCTCATGCGCTCCGCCATTCCCGCCACGCCACCAGCCAACGCCGACACAGACCCTGGAGCTGAAGTCGACGGCGGGCCCGCCCTGTCGCCACTGCATCCCGAGCTCCTGGACAGTCCTCAACGAGCCATCCTCGAGACGCTCAATGCACCTGCACCCGGCGAGCCCTCGGTAACTGATCCGGAGGCTCTGCAGCAGCGTCTGCGGACCGTGGCGGAGGACCTGGAATTCACGGTCGATCGGTTCGCGCACGGCATGCACGCCTTGGCGCGGACGAAGGAGGTCGCAGAGACCTTGGCGGAGAAGACCTTGGAGCAGGCGGCGGGCGTCCTGGACACGAGAGAAAAGTCGCGGAGCACTGAGGGGAAGGGCGCGGATGCACTCGACGCGCTGAGGGCGCTGGGGAAGGTGCTGAATGGTCGCCGGCGATGAGGTCAGGGTACTGGGCAACGGTAGACTGCTTGCATGTTTGTACGTGATGGTACGAGGGATGATGAGGCTCTGCCACTCGGTGGTGCGCTGAGGATGGTATCCATCCGGTATCTACTTTGCCTATGGTCAAGGAGCAGTCTCCCGAGCGCATACTGGCGCTGAAGATGCGGTTGATCATGCTATGCTCGAGTCAATAAGTCGTATGAGAAAGCAAGTACATGCACATGGTAGTTGGGGAGAGGATAATGGTGCCTGAGGACGTGCACCTTGTCCTCCACCTCCAAAAGTTCGCCAAGCCATACCGATTCGGCGCACCTCGATATTTGCAGCTTCGCGATCTTGGACTTCTACTCCTTCGCATTGACAATCACGAGGCAACGTCAACACCGCCAACATGCCTTTCGTAAGTCCACCTACCGCCATACATGGCAACAAAAGGCTACTTGAGCCCGAACGAGAGTCGCTGCAAGATGCTTCGGTGAGGGACTGAAGCGACAATTGCTGACTCGTGGATTGTGATGGCAGACCAAGTTGGTCAAGAACTCGGCCTACTTCAGGTACCTCTTCCTGTCTACCTATGGCCCTGACCCGCTACTGACATCGCTCTCAGCCGCTACCAAGTGAAGTACAAGCGCCGCCGGTCCGGCAAGACCGACTACTACGCTCGCAAGCGTCTCATCACCCAGGCCAAGAACAAGTACAACGCACCCAAGTACCGCCTCGTGGTCCGCTTCACCAACAAGGACATCATCTGTCAGATCGTCAAGTCCGAGATCGTGGGTGACAAGGTCTTCTGCGCGGCATACGCACACGAGCTCAAGCGCTACGGTGTCTCGCACGGCCTGACCAACTGGGCCGCGGCGTACTGCACAGGCCTGCTGCTCGCTCGTCGCGCGCTGAACAAGCTCAAGATCGACGAGGCGTTTACAGGTGTGGAGGAGGCGGATGGGGAGTTCAAGCTCACTGAGGACGCCGAGGTCGAGGGCGAGAGCAGGCGCCCATTCAAGTGCTTCCTCGACGTCGGCCTCACCCGCACCTCGACCGGCGCGCGCGTCTTCGGTGCCATGAAGGGTGCCAGCGACGGCGGGCTCTACATTCCGCACAGCGAGAAGCGCTTCCCGGGCTACGACATGGAGAGCAAAGAGCTTGACGCCGAGACGCTGCGCAAGTACATCTTCGGCGGGCACGTGGCGGAGTACATGGAGACGCTCGCCGACGACGATGAGGAGCGGTACAAGGGCCAGTTCGGCGGGTACATTGACGACGAGATCGAGGCCGATGGGTTGGAGGAGCTGTACACCGAGGCGCACTCGCAGATCCGTGAGGATCCGTGGAAGAAGGCGGACGATGAGGAGGGCGGGGAGAAGAAGACCAAGGAGGAGTGGAAGGCGGAGAGCAAGAAGTACCGCAACAAGAAGTTGACGTACGAGGAGAAGCAGGAGAAGGTCAAGGAGAAGATCAAGGCGTTGGCTGGCGAGGAGTAGGCGGGTATGTGATCGTGTGATCATGGCGGCTCGCTACTGCACACCGCGGATCGAATATCTTGCGGCATGCTTGTTGCATCGCTTGTAGCAGAATGGCTATGCAGAGAGCCTTCAATGCAAGCGGATCGCAACTCACTTTGCTCCCGCCGTCTCGTCTCATCGTCCATGTCGCCCTGAGCATGTCTCGTGTGCTTCGTCAATAGTGATGCCTCGGCGGGCTTGGCTTTCACATGCTTCGACAGCCCACCATCGTCATCCCCCTTCGTTGATTGCTACACACCCACACGCCCGATCCGTGGCCGACGGTGCGGCAGCTCCAGCTATATACAAGACCATGGTAGTTCGATAGCGCAGACACACCGAAGCCGGACGGCACCACTACACGATGGACGACAGCTCGAAGGGTGCCTTCGCCAACCGCGATGAAGCCATACCAGTGATCCGGATACCTTCGCGCACTGATGGGCCATCCTCAGCTGCCTCCGAAGATGGTGAGAAGCAGCGCACGAGGGACAAGATCAAGGACTCGGCGAACAAGCTCAAGGGCAAGTTGGAGGAATACAGCACTGGCACACCCGAGACACGCCAGAGCATTCAAGACCGCTTCTTCAACGGCCTCATGTCACAGGTCATCCCGCCCGAGGAGCTCGACTCCAGCGACGACGACAACGCCAACACCAGGGACAGCCTGCGGTCGCCATCCAAGAAACCCGACCGCCGCAGCCGGCAGTACGTCGACCGCCCCGGCTTCAGCCTCCCCCTGATGAGCGCCAACTTCCGCCGCTTCAACGCCCGCATCGGCGTCGCCTTCGTTCTGCAGAACCGGCTCATCCACCTCTTCACCTGGCACCAGCCCACCGCCACGCTGTCCTTCCTGGCAGTCTACAGCCTGCTCTGCCTGCAGCCGCACCTCCTCCCGCTCCTGCCCCTGCTCGCCCTCCTCTTCACCATCATGATCCCCTCCTTCCTCGCCCGGCACCCGGCGCCCAAGAACGACCCGCGCGTCGAGCCGAGTTTCCGGGGCCCGCCGCTGGCGCCTGCGAGCCGGGTGAAACCCGCGCCGGAGATGAGTAAGGACTTCTTCCGGAATATGCGGGATTTGCAGAATAGTATGGATGACTTTAGCACGCTGCACGATGCCGCGAATGATTATATTACGCCGTATACGAATTTCAGCGATGAGGGCGTGAGCTCGCTGCTCTTCGTGTCCTTCTTCGTGCTCAGCTGCGCGGCGTTCGTGGGTGCGCAGCTGGTCCCCTGGCGCGCCGTCGCGTTGATCGGCGGTTGGACGGCGACGGCCTTCGGACATCCCGAGGCGCAGAAGATCATGCTTTCCGATGACCTCCTCAGCCAGCTCCGCCAGCACCTCGAGCTCGCGCTGCAGAAGTTCCGCGCGGTCATCGAGCAGGACATCCTCCTCGACTCCCCACCTGACCGGCGCGAAGTCGAGGTCTTTGAGCTGCAGAAGTTCCATATCTACAACTCGACCTGGGAACCCTGGCTCTTCTCCCCTTCGCCCTACGATCCGCTTTCACCTCCAAGGATAGCAGGCGCGAGGGCAAAGGGAACGCAGTTCTTCGAGGACGTCGCGGCGCCCAAGGGGTGGGTGTGGCGGGGCAAGAAGTGGATGCTGGATCTGGCGAGCCGGGAGTGGGTGGAGCAGCGGATGATCACTGGGGTGGAGATCGAGACGGAGGGGGAGCGGTGGGTGTATGATCTGCCCGACGAGGTGGTCACGGAGACTCTGGGCAGTCCGAAGGCGAAGGCGATGAAGAAGAAGGGGCCGAGGAGTGGGTGGGCGGAGGGAGGGGCGGATATTGGGCGAGGAGAGTGGAGGAGGCGGCGGTGGGTGAGGCTTGTGGAGAGGAACGTCGAGTGGGAGGGCCAGAGAAAGAAGAAGGTGTGATTTGCACGAGTAACGATGTTTATGACGTTCACGGCAAGGCTGGAAGTGTACTTTCGCCGTTGAGACAACCCTCGACCAGGGCTATTGACCGATGAGTCGGCAAATCATACCGCTTCACGGAAGCATGATACTGCTCCTCTGGCCTGCCCGTCAATCAACCCGCAGCATGGTCTCGAGGCATACGGCAAGCTCCGACGACTATGTGTGCTCACTTACAGTCAGGACCATCTGAAAGCGTGACATGGCACGTGGCCGCCTGCTGGGAGTCAAGCTCAAGTCGTGTGCGACCGTGAGACGTCTCAGACGCCAGGAAGAGGTGCAGCCTTTAGGATCGATGTCATGAGGTCAGCTTGAGACAAAGCGCTGCACTTACACAACATCCGGTGTTGCCATAATGGCGGCAGTCATAGTCCACTTGCGATCATCACATTGGCCTCCGACTCATGTACACCGGCTACTGCGATGAAAGGCATGGGCTACAGTTGCTTATTCGACCCTCGGCAGGAGCGAGACAAAGGATCCGTCCTGGCTGCTGCCATGGTCACGAATGGCAGATGTAAGGCGCAGGAGAACAGGAGCGCCTGCTGGACCACCGGGAACATATACTGGTTCAGTTGCCTTTTGGCTCCTCACGCACATACACATACACCCTCGAAGCCATTATCGCCAGACTTCAGACCACTCGACTTACGTATCGCTTCAGTCCACTCCATTATCAGACGCACCATACACCAGCCTTACTACGAACCCTTCGCACGCACACACATCGACAGCCATGGCTGCCCTTATCCACGCTCACGTCATCGAGAAACGTACTCGCACTCCTCTGATCCACAGCTCGACGACTGCTCACCGTAGTGGCATCAAGCACTACGTGCGTGCTCTCAGGAAATGTGAGTATACGTCCGTGAACCTACTATGATGTCTGTGCTGACACGGGCGGCAGACAACATCACTCCGACTGTGCCTGGTCCATACCACAAGGTGGTTCGCTTCGAGCAACACGACTCGCAGGCTCTCCTTACCACGACTGGTCAGCAGGTGAGAGGCAGAGCTCATGTCGCCGGGCACATGTTGATGAAGATGGACGCTGAAAGTGGCGAGTCTGGCCACGTCCCGGTATGCTCTGTTCTTCGCTCTACATGTTAGTCTGGACTCATCAGTGGCTGACCTGCCCCAGGCCCAAGACGTCGAGAATAATGCCCTGTACCTCGCGCCCGTCGACATCGGCACTCCAACTCAGACCTTCAACCTCGACTTCGACACCGGCTCCGCGGACCTGTGGGTCTGGTCCGTCGAGCTCCCCGCCGACGACAAGACGACCATCGAGGGCCACAACAAGCACAACATCTTCAGCCCGTCGAAGAGCTCCACCTGGAAGACCGCGGACGGCAGTACCTGGCAGATCACTTACGGCGACGGCAGCGCAGCAAGCGGCGACGTGGGCTACGACAACGTCACCATCGGCGGCCTGCTCATCAAGAACCAAGCCGTCGAGCTCGCGCAGAAGCTGAGCCCGGAGTTCGTCAAGGAGTCCGGTGACGGTCTCTGCGGCCTCGCATTCGGCGCGATCAACACCGTTTCGCCGCAGCGTGTGGCCACGCCGGTGGAGAACATGATCAAGCAGGACAACATCAAGAAGGACTCGGAGCTCTTCACCTGCTGGCTCGACAACACCGCCGGCAGCAGCTGGTACACCTTCGGGCACATCGACAAGACTGCTGTGAACAACATTGAGCCCTCGTACACCCCAGTCGACAACTCCAACGGCTTCTGGTCATTCCCGAGTGCGAGCGTGACTGTCAATGGGGACTCCATTGAGCGGACAGGCAATACTGCTATTGCTGATACCGGTACCACGCTTTGCATGGTTGACGACGCGACTTGCGAGGCTATCTATGGTGCCATTGATGGTGCTTACCAGGACAAGCAACAGCAGGGTATGGAGTCTCATCAACACCGCGTCGACGTACAAGCTGATCTGACTGTCTCGCAGGCTGGGTCTTCCCAACCGACACTCCCCTCGACTCGCTCCCGGGAGTCGACGTCGCCGTCGGCGACACCCTCTTCACCATCAACCCCGCCGACCTCGGATTCCAGGTACGCACACAACCCTCCCATCTCCATACCGATCCCCGCCCCCCCCTTCTGACATGATCTGAACAGGACCTCGGCAACGGCTTCACCTACGGCGGCATCCAGTCCCGCGGCGACATGGCCTTTGACATCCTCGGCGACGTCTTCCTGCGCTCCGTCTACGCCATCTTCGACCAGGGCAACACGCGCTTCGGGTGCGTGCAGCGGCTGCCGTCGTCGGACAAGCAGGTGCATGCGGCCGCTTCAAGTGGTGCGTTAAGGGAGGGGCATGCCGTGGTGCATGTGGCGCGGTCGAGCGGCGGGCTGAGGGAGGGGCGCGCGGAGCGGGTGGTGAGGGCCAGCAGTTCGATGGAGGAGGTACACGTGCATGCCAAGATGTAGGGTCGAGAGTGGGACAGTGATGTCGCGAGGACTTGATTTGGATTGGTTGACCTGGGGTGGGAGGTGGAATGTTGCGATTCCCTACAATTACCTAGACTGTATATCCTACATCTAACTGGATGGATGCCTACAGTACCATGGCATGCTGATATTGTGCCATGGACACTAGAATCCGTGCCGGCTTCGATATATGAGAGTCGTATGCGAGTGGAGAGGCTTGAAGTCGGCTCAGAGTAAGCTGTGAGATGGAGACCGTCCGTCATAGCGCAGCAACACTTCCACGTAATTACAAACCATCATAGCCTCATATCTCATCACCATCGCCTCCCCCAAGCGACGACGCCCACCCAGCATTGCTGCCTTGCCCCTCTAGTACAAGCACAAGCCGCCCTCGTTATCATCCACGTGCCACACGCTCGCCAAGCCCTGGACCTCGAGCTTCGAGTTCCGCCGCTCATGGCGTCCCTGCTCGCGTCCTTTACTCAGCACCCTCCGCGCCCAGGCATCCACCGCCGGCTCGCCCGTCTCATCCCTCGCCTGGCGCAAGAATGGGATCAACGCCGTACCGCCCGTGCCACGCAGGTCTTTGCGAGCTTTCTCCGCAGGCTTACCCGCCGAGCTCTTCGATCGCAGAGGTAGATCCGGACGCGATGGGCGGCGCTGCTCGCGCTCCTTCTCCCTCTCGCGCTCCTCCTTCTCCTTCGCCTTCTTGGCCTCCTGGCTCTTGATGATGATATACCGGCTGACCATCTGGATATGCTTGTCGCGGAACGCGCTCAGCATCGCCAGCGAGGCGTCGAAGGCCACGCTTAGGGCGCGGTCGGACTTGTGCTGCTGTACGAAGGCGCGGAGGTTGGCGACTTTCTCCACCGCGGCTAGGAAGCGGGCGTGGGGGCCAGGCATGTACTTCCGCATCTCGTGAATGAAGCTCGGCTCGGGAGCGGAGGGCTTCTTGACGCCGTGGTCGTGGTAGGTATCGGACTTGGGCGTGCCGGTGGGCCGGTGCTTGACGCCAAGCGCGACGTCGAAGAACTGGATCAGGCTGGACTGGGCGTTGCTGCCGCCGCTGTGTTGGACGTAGCGCTGCTTGTTCATCGGCCCGCCGTTGTCGAAAACGACGCCGTTGGGGAGGCCCGCGTCGGCCATGTTCTTGCTGCCTGCAAGGAAGGGGCGGATGCGGTGGTAGAAGATGTGCGGGTCGCAGTTGTCGTACATGCGCTGCAGCATGCCGCCAAGCTCGTCCAGACGCTCGGCAAAGGTCCGGAGGCATTCGGCTACGGTTGGCCGGTCGCCGCGGTCTGCTGCCTCGATTGCGCGGAGCATGAGTGGGATGAGCGGTGCGCCGCGGGCTTCGATTGCTGCGCTGATGAGGTAGAACCATTTCTCATCCAGTGAGCCAGTGAAGGTGTCGATCATGTCCAGGTTCGCGAGCGTATCGATGCGCTCGTCCTCGAAGATGGGCTTCCAATTCCACAGCACCAGCCCGGCGTATGTGGCAACGGGCGGCAGTTCTAGGTGCTTGCATGTCGCCTGGAACGGGATAGTCACCGGCGGCGGCACCCACTCGGCAGGCTTCTTGCCGCCCCAGATATATGCGTGCGCGATGAAAGCCAGCACGCTGTATGCCCTGCGCCACTGCGGCAAGCCATCCAGTCTATCCGTCGACAAGATCGGAAGCTTGTCCACGACCCCGTGCAGCCTCCCACTCAAGATCAAGCCCTGCAGATTCTTCACCACGTGCTCCCAGGGTTCGTAGTAGGGATCGGACAGTGCTTGAAGCGGCGGCTCCGCGGAGAGGAAGCCATTGGAGGGTGAGACGTCGAAGTCCTCGGGGTTCGGGATGGGAGCCATATCGTGTATTGCTGCCAGACGCAGGCTTGCGACGCCGAAGACGGGAGTCTTCGCGCAACGCTGCAAGCCCAGCCGTAGGGAGTCCTGGAGAGAGGCTCACGTGCCCGTGAGATTTGGCGATGGCGTGAGGTGGTTGTTTGGGCCGAGAGCTATGCTGTCGGGCACTAATCAAGCCAAGCTAGCGGTGGCTTCTCCCGAGAGAATCTGTCCGGATGAGCGGGCTGATGGATGTCGTGGGTGTCAAAGGCCTGTATGAGATTGAGGTAGTGTAGGTGTAGCAATTGAGTGTGGGAAGAACGGAAGGATGTAAAGGTGGTGTCAGGGAATAAGCCGTGGTCTCGTGTCTATCGGCAGAGTCCGGATGACGGGCTGCGAGCTGTGCGTGGTGATGATGAGGTGCTCTGCTGCGTCAACGCTGATTGAAAATCAACGAAGTGGTGAGAAGGGACACTCCACTACTTGCCCTTGCTAACTCCGCTGTCGGCGGACCGAATGATGAGCTCTCGGACAGCCGTTTCGCCTTCCGCCATCACACCACTACCGGTCGTCTGGACAGTGAACATACGGAGATTCTTCAATGTCTCTTAACGATGGTGCGACCGGTGTGGTGTGCTGCGTCTGACTCTCTTTGTTGACGCTGTGAGACCGGATCTACGGATCTACGGTGCAGCTGCCCCCACGCCGTCGCCACCAAAAGTGACGCATATTAGGTGTGTACATATAGCGATGCACAATCGTGACGATTTGGTTGACAGCGGCGATATGGTACACGACAAGCAGTCGATGTAGCCGCGTGCGCTACCGTAGCTCATCAGCCTTTACGTATCCGTGGGCGCCCGCTACTTCCTTCTCTGGCCGGACCGAGCTGTGTCGCATGCGCAAAAAGTATAGCACATGCGGAAAAGAAAGTATTGAACAGAGGGGGATTCGAACCCCCGCGGGCAAAGCCCATGAGAATGCTCTCGACTGGGTCAAGCAAGCAACAGCTTGAGTCACACGCCATAACCACTCGGCCATCTGTCCCTCGATCGGACGGTCAAGAAATCGCACAGATCATCATGAGCTTTGACCATGTGTGTATATGATGGACTACAATCTATCACCTGTGCTGGCCGTCGTCTGTTTGAACAAAGTCGTGACTGCCACTAGCACAGCAGGACGTTGACCCCTAGTCTCACAGCCGCGCAGCTGGGGCAGTGGGATAACGATGCGAGCGAGAAGTTGGTGAGGAGTTCAAACTCAATATCAGCCCTCATCTTGCGCAGCAGGGACTCCCCTCGACGACTGCCTCCCAGAAGCAGTAACCCAAAGTTGTCGTGCGGTGTCCAAGGACGATCCCATACTTGACGACGGGTCAGTCAGTTGGCCTGACAGTACCCGAGCGGCTTGGAAGACTGCAGCGGTACTCTCGGGGCGCCGGCCAAACTTCTCGCCATCCTCGCCGACGGCTCGACGCTGTACAGCAGGCCCGTGTGATTGTCGTGAGCGTCGTGAGATCGCAATCAGAGCTGTTTGCATCCGAAGCGCACCATCGCACCCGATTTTGGGAGCATCGAATGCCATTCCAATGCAGCCTGAGATCTAGGTCGTCACACAAGCATAATATGGCCAGGCAAAATGCAATCGATCGTTGGATGCAGAACGTAGCATTCGGCCAACCGCGAATGATGGGTGCGTTGCGTGGTGTGTCTCATGACCATTCCCGATGATCATAGGCCTGCTGCGCATGGGGATGAGTCGTCCAGACTTTGGTGCGGAGCTCCATCATTCGGGTCGGGTAGGGAGTGAGCTTTTCCCAACCATGGAGATTCATCGCTGCTCTTTCAATGGCCGACGAAAATTTACCACCATCGCCATACTTTGCGTGGCTTACTCGGCTATGCCCGCCTAGACTTGCGCAAGCCTCCGAACTGCCACGGCCGCCGCGCCCACTCGTTGGCCTTCCGAGCCGCGGGCCTGGCCATCAGAATAGCGAGCGTCATGCCCATGACCGGAGACGCGATCCACCAGAAGAAGCTATCGCTGTGCTCCTGCACGACCGGCATAGGGTCGAAGTTCATGCCGAAGTAGCCCGTCAAGAATGTCAGCGGGAGGAAGAAGATGGAGACGATGGTCAGCTGGCGCACGCTCTCGTTCTGCTTGGCGGCGATGGTGTTGAAGATGAGCGAGGTCAGGTTCTCCGCGGATCGGATCCGCATCCGCGTGCTGGAGGTCAGGGTGGTGATGTGGTCCTGGACGTCTTTGAGATAGGCTCGTGTCAGAGGCGATAGTGCTCGAAGCGCAAAGTCGACGGATGACGGGGTGGTCGACGAAGACGTGTTGGGCGTTGCACTGGCGCGAGGATGCTCGGGTAGATCGTGATGGTCGTGGAGCGCCCTCACGAGACTGGAGATGGGTACAAGGAGGTCCAGGAAGGAAGCTACTCCAGCCCGCAGCACATAGACCTGCCGTGATAGTACGATCGACGGTCTCGTGAGGACGGCCAGTTCCAGCTCGGTGAAGGCATCCTCGAATGCTCGGTCCAAAGGTGCGGAAAGATCGACTGTGGCATCAATGACGCCCTGCACAAGCATGGAAGGGTCCTCGCTCGAGCGGAGGATGGTATGCGATGACTGCAGGCGAGCGAAGATCGGCTTGAAGATGTCCTCGCCGGAATGCTCGAAGATGGTGATGATGGTGTTGTCGCGAGTCTGGAACAGCGACACCTGCTCGACGGACATGTCGAAGGACTGGTAGACGTGCCGACCAGGCTTGTCTAGATGGCGCGCCATGTCTTCCGCCCCCATGCCATTGGCCGTGTACTTGAATCGTTTCTGGGGGGGACTGGGCGTGTCGTCTCGCGGAGTCCGTCCAACCTCGACCACGTCGACCAGCCTTTGGAGCGTCATCTCCAGAAAGTAATGGTCATCGTACCAGTCAATCTTCGCCAGATTGTCTGTGTTCATGACGTCCTCGAGTGTGAGCGGATGGAGGCCGTAAGCGTGGCCGAGAGTCCGCACGACCTCTATATCGATACCGTTGACGTAGAGCCAGCGGCAAGTCGCCCACCCCGGTTTGCCATTCGACTGGAGATAGCTTTGCAGATCTGACGCCTGCACGTCCTGTCGCTCGAAGCGCTGGGCTGAGTAGTCGATGACGCGAATGTCAACAGCACTCCCGTCGGATCCTTTGGGGCTTGAAGCGGCCTTGCTGGGTTCGCTGTCGAGCCTCAAGCCGGGCTCGGCGTCGGCAGCTACTGCCCAGCTGTCGCCACGACTGTTGAAGCGGTGATGACTGGTAGACAAGGGCGAAGACCTAGATGACGGATCTCTGTATTGAATCCCGGTTATGCGATCAATTGGTTTCCTGGGCCGTTGCTGGACACGTGCGCTCAGCCATGGGCGAGTGCCGATCGAGAGCCTACGAGATCCTCGTGGGCGTGCCGCAGTAAGGAGCGTGCTGGTTCCTCGGTGAGAGGTGATCATCGTTTGGGGTCTGTCTTCTTCATCAACATGTGTTGCAACGGCGCACAGTGGTCGACCGGTATGTGATTGTCCAATGGCAGGGCAGCGGGAGCAGCCGGCAGTTGACCACCTCACCTGCAGTACCCTAGGCCATGCAGGTGAACGGTAGCTCTAAGGATATGAGGCTGAAGACGACGCCACTGATGAATCGAGCCTTGCTGTCACTCTCCCTCTTACTTGTGCCTACATAACATGCACACATCAATCGCCGCCTAGCTATCATCAATCGTGCGATAGGGACTGGACGTCCATGTGCTGAGAGTGCTCGCGAATCACAACCATTTCGCGACGACGAGCTTCTATCGCACTCGCAATCCAAGTTCTGCGCCGGAATCAGCCAGAGCAGGGCTCTCTCGTGACAAGGTCCATGAACGAGTGCCAACACCAAGGACATATCTGGACCAGAGCCGCCCAGGATGTGATCGCACTGCGAGCTGCGCCACCACATCATGCGGCTCATAAATGTCGACACGTTCGCGCTGCAGGAGTTCGCAGGAAGTGGGTCTGCGCCTCCCTACGCCATCCTGTCTCATACCTGGGGCGAGAATGAGGTGTCGTACCAGGACATACAGAACCTGGAGCTCGCCCAGAGCAGAGAAGGCTTTCGCAAGATACGCTTTGCATGTTCGCAAGCCAAAGACCATGGGTTTGCCTATGCCTGGGTGGACACTTGCTGTATAGGTGAGTGCAAGCTTGCCTGCCAGGTGTAAGGCTGTCTTCCGGGCTGATACGGTCCTGTTGCAGACAAGAGCAGCAGTCATGAGCTGTCGGAGGCTATCAATTCGGTAAGATCCCAACACTTCAGCCTGCTATCCTTGGACCACTCGCTGACGCTAGAACTTGTGGAGCTCAGATGTATGTTCACATCACCCACCTACGCAAGGCTCTAACCCGCCCGTAGGTACCGCTGGTATATGAATGCGGCAGTCTGCTATGTCTACCTTTCCGATGTACCTGGCAACTGTCCGACCTTGGACGATGACTACTTGCATCCGTTCCATTTCTCATGGATCGAAGCCTTCGAAGAGAGCAGATGGTTTAGGAGAGGATGGACTTTACAAGAATTGACGGCCCCAGCCAAGGATCTACTGTTCTTTGGCTGCGCATGGAATTACATTGGTAGTCTGGAGAGCCTCATTGAGAGAGTGGCTGGTATCACGGGCATCCAGATCGAGGTACTGAACCATACCCTGCCGTTGCGCGACATCAGCATTGCGAGGCGCCTATCGTGGGCTGCGAAAAGGGAGACCACGCGAACAGAGGATGTTGCATACTCTCTGTTTGGCATCCTCGAAGTCAACATGCCGCTTCTCTATGGCGAAGGTGCCAAAGCCTTTCTCAGGCTACAGGAGGAGCTCATTCGGCAATCGACTGATCAGTCCATCTTTGCGTGGGACTCGCCTGCGGGGTTTGTCGAGTCCCGGGAACTGCTACTTGCACCTTCACCTCGATGCTTCGCCAACGGCAGCAGTGTACGCCGGCGACGAGGGACCGCAATCGAATCCGCCTTCCACATCAGCAACAAGGGCCTCGAGATAACACTCCCGATCGTGCGATGGCGACCTGATCAGACGAGTCCCTACCTCACTCTCGGGATCTTAGACTGCAAGTACGAAGGGTCAGAAGTGCTCGCGCTTGTGATGAGCCAGCATCCCTTCAATCTACAAGGCGGTTCACCGGCAATTGAGCTTTACGTTTCGGGGCTTGAGAGGGATATCGGCCATTCTATGCAGTACTCCCGGGTCCTGCCACTGAACAAAGAAGACATCAGGGACGCAAAGTCGACGCTCTTGACGATCACGAAAGACCTGTAAGCATACCGCACCCCTTCAAACTGTGATCCGTCGCTAATCCGAGCACTCACCGCCGTCAAGACGAAGCCAGACGTACATCCAAACGTTCGATACGAATGCCAGCAGCTGGTTTCCTGTGAGGTTCATGGGCAATGAGCCAAGCCTGTCGCTGCAAGACGTGTACCCAGAGCACTCCTGGTCCGAAGGAACACGGACCATGCGACTACCCGACCAACACGACGCCCGAGGCGGCATTGCGGTCAACGTCAAGGACGGCAGAATGGTGCTCGTCACATTTGGCATGTACCGTACATCAACCATGCCGGCGGCCAAACGTTCAGTGGGCCACTTGGCCTACTTCGACCCAGAGTGTCCGATGGAGCCTCACGTCATCTCTTTGACGCGAGATACTTCACGAGGGCCATCTGACATGGCCACCCTGCCGCTCAATGACCATGAGCAGCTCGTGGCTCAGCTGTGGCGTGGCGCGCTCACGATCTCCCTCGAACAGATCGCGGACGACCACATCTCCTTGACTTCCACATCCCAAACATTTTCACCGCCGGCTTCACCAGTAGCGTCAACTCGACGGACGAGCTTTGCGGCTTCACATAGGCGGGACTCGCTGTTATCAGATGGCCGCCCAGGCTCGAGCGGCCGGGCTGCTCCGCGGCTCCTTCTACCAGTGGAGAAGTCCAACCCTGTTCACCGATCGAAGTGGTGCTCCCACTGCCGAGAGGTCCGGGAGAGAGAAGAGGCTGAGTTCGCTCGGCAGAGACGAGAAAGCATCGAAAGAGCCAAAGAGAAGGAAGTGGAGCGCGTGGACAAGGAGCGGATGAAGAAGTTCAGATCACGGGCGAAGCAGGCTGGTGTCGTCGCCTCGCTGGGTACCATTGTGGCAGACATGGCTGAAGTCGCAGAGTTCTTTTGAGTTTGGTCTGTCAACGATCGTACATTGGGTTTAATGATGAATGCGGCAAGCTGGCGCACAGTCCAGTAGTTCTGTGGCGCTGGTGATGAGTTACGGCGCAATTGATGTAGATATCCCAGGCGTACCGCCAGCAGAATGGATGATGAAACAGAATTCGGGTGGTCTTCATTGCTGTCGCGCATTATCATACGTAGCGATTGAGAAGGTCATCCGGTCGACGGATCATAGCACGAAGTACAGCATTGTCATTAGATTCCCGTGAAGGCCTCACGTGTATCAGTCAATCCACCCCTAGCTCCCGCCAGCCGTGTCAAACACCGTACCAAGTCCCAATACCGCGTTCAACCGTGACGCTCATTACCACAACCCCGGCCCTCCAATCTCCGCCCGGGACCTTACCGGACTCCCCTCAGGCGATCCTCCATACCCACTGTCTCTCTCCTCCCACCCGCCCACCTTCCTCGCCACGCCCAGACACACCTCCACGACTCTCCCGCAATCTCCACGCTCCAGACCCGCTTTCCGCCCGGCAGACGTGCCGAGCCAGAGCCGCAGGTTCGCGGCCATGTCCTCCGTCCCACGCGAAGCACGAATCGGGAGGCGGCAGTCCGCGCTGGTGGTGCGGAGAAGACGATAAGCAGCGACAGCTGTCAACAACGTGTAAGAGCCCGGTGGGATTTGCATGGTGGCGATGACATCGTAGGCCCGCTCGCTCGCACCGCGCGGTGATGTAGGAGAATTCAGAGCGAGCAGTTTCGCGATCGTGAGCGCCATATGCACATCTGGCGTCGCAGGCGCATGATTGACAAGGTTCATTGTGCTCGCGCCCGGGCTCGTGGGAGGCAGCGCCTCGAGCGCAGCGACGATATTCGCCTCCCGTCTGCCACTCGACAGCACGGCCTTCGCCGCCAGAGCTCGAACGTGCGTGGCGCTTGCCGGCGGCGTCACACTGACGGCGAGGTTGAGGTAGTACTCTGTGTTCAAGGTGCTCGGGTGCTCGGCTAGTGTCTCCAAGAGCGTGTCGTCGACGACCATGTTCGCGTAC